>JANVCJ010061094.1:0-21923 GCA_026413505.1 Epizoanthus ramosus | reverse complement strand
TATATATAAGTTATAAAATGGAAAGGATTACTCGGTCATCGCTACTATTAGTTTCACGCACTAGGCGATATATATATATAATCGCTAATGTACAAATGCCCACCCTTATATATGTTTTCACTGATAAAGATCTTGAAATTATTACTGAACAAGAAGGACTATTGTGCACAAGGAGAGAACAGCCGTCGATAACATCAGCCGTTGCATGGGCTTTAGTTGTCTATAAAAATTGTAGGCCTATAATAACTATTTTTGGAAAACTGATACATCCTGTTTTGCTTCTCATGCTTAGTGCTATCGCTGTGTTTGAAACTTTTAACAGCAAGACATCTTAAATACAGAATTACTCCATTTAATTAGTTTTTGAACAGAAAGTTTCGTTTTCTTGTTATCACGAATGATTTATTTCTTATTGTCTAAACGGTAATCATATCACCGTATCAAAGTCTTATCTGTTATTTTTTCATTGCGAGACTTACAGCATATGATACTAATACGCCAAACAGCTATAAATTTTATGAATAAAAATTAATCATTATTATTTTTGTTGATATATGAATATACAAAAATGGAAAATAATTATCATTAGACGCGTCTGAATCATTTTGCTAGACAGTGTAGCATATTAGAACTTATTCTGTAAAGAGTACAAGCTTTAATTTTTATTACTTTAAAGTTTATTGAATTTATCAACATAAACAGATGAGAAGTGTATGAATCAGAGCTAAGTTCTTCGATTAGTTAACAATCCTTCCACACACTGGCCATTTCTAGCAAAATAATACTAAGAAATTACCAGAACATAAAATCATTGAAGATATCTCTGTTTGTATGCGACATTCGATAGAAGTTTTTCAAATGCGTGAATTGAGGCAAACATCGTACGAGTCTCATTGTTATCCAGTTATAATTTTGTCTTTCAGAAAAGTAGGATTTACTTCACCTTGACAGGGACAAAATCAATCAATATATATCTTTTACTGTCAGTGGCTGTAACGCCCCACCGAGTGCTGGTGAGTTAGCGAGCCATTTCTATATTTTAAAAGACATCCTGCTTTTTTTGTCCTTATTTGTACGTTAGACGACTGTTTCATTTAAATCACTGAGATTTCAAACACAACGCGGTTTATTTTGCATAATATTTCTACCACTGGTTAATTTTAGTCCCAGAGCCACTAAGCTTCGCTTACAGGTTTTCTTTTCTCTGTGAGGTAGTTTCCTAGTCCAGTGCACTCGAAGTGTTGAAAGCTCAATAATTATATATGGTTACTGCAAAAAGCTATATATTTTTATATTAAAGTTTTACTATATTGTACTGGCAGTGTCTTCATTATAATTCTCCTAAGCTGTATAGTTCAGTATTTTAATTAGCTTTCTTTGGATTCTTCCTTGATATGAAATATGGTAGCTCGAACAAAAACTTCTTTTCTTTGATAGCCCTTCACCTATCGAATGGCAAACTACTATTTACAAGAAAAAGTCCTGTGGAGAGGGCTAAACCGGACTACGAAAGTTATTACATTTATAGGTGAAAATTGATCAAATTGCTACTGTCACCGATGCGGCTAATTCTGAATCTGTTACATTTTTTCCTACTTTGCCAAGTTTACAATTGATTTGCAAATACTTCAAATAAGACCGCCGAACAAAATAAATTAAAACTTAGTTTTGACATGCTGCCGCAAACTAACATAAGGGCAGAAAGCAAACTAGCGAATGATGAGCCAGTAAACAAGCGAAACTCAACAATTCCTTTATTCTTCGGGAAGGAAACTGTCATTTTTGCAAATCTTTTGACGCTTAGGAAAATTGTTTCTCTCAGTTAGTAATATCGTCTTGCTTTATTAACACAAATCCCAATGAAAAAGACAACTTGAATAATTTTACGTCAAGGAATTGAGTTTGGAAAAGAAAATTAGCTCAATATTTGAACGACAACTTAAATTCAAAAAGCTGATCAAATACAGACCAAATCTTAATTATTTCTTACTTCAAGTCTATTGCTAAATAACTATATCATTTTGCATCGTTTTCAACAACTTATTGAATAATTTCCTAAAAAAATAATTTATTTGTTTGCGATCTTTTCTGCACACTTTTCTATTTAAGACTATAGGTCTGTGTACGGCATTAATTAAAGTGCTCGGTCTCAAAAACCCCACGAAGAGGGAAATTAAAGAAAGAGAGAGTCTTAAATAGTCGTTGATTAGAAAACTGTTAACGTTTACCATTTAGTAAAAATGATGAAATTGTGATTTCATTTGTAATCATCAGACAGAGAATGAGTATTCCTCTAAATAATTAGCAAGTATTTCCTTGAAATAACAAATTTGTTAAAGTGATACTTGGAGACAAAAACATGAAATGATAAAGGAATATACCTAGGCATTTTTTCGGCTTCGTCTGTCTTACATGTTAGTCTTTTGCTCGTTTCACAAAATTGAAAAGTAAATCCCTTTTGAGAGCCATTGAAAAATTTGCATGACAGATTGTTCAAGCAATTGAATACTTGCGATGTTGATGTTGGCTTCTTGAAATGAAAATTATTTGAAAATGTACATGTTTAAAATATAAGATTTATCGCTTAAAGTTGCCGTAACATCCCGCTGGGACTTGTGGGCTCTTTCAGGCTAAATTTCCATCGTTCCTAGCAGAAAAAAACTTCCTCCGGATACATGAGAGGCTGTATATTATTTTCGCCAAGCTGGGAGTCGCCCATTTCGGCTTGCTTGGCTTACCACTGTGGCTAAACGCCACAGAGATGGCTTAGCGGTAACAAGCTATTGAGATCAAAATGTTGCCAGAATATTCTGCGAATGCAAAGTCAAAGATATCTGTATTGATTCAGTGTTCTGTCTATAGCTCGTCCTACTTCTCACGTTAGAAATTATTTTCACAGCAACTTCTTAAAGTGCTGATAATTTTAACAAAAACAACCTAAACTAGTTGACTTGTATTAACCTAAATGCAAAATTGCTTATTGATGAGTAAATAATGTGCTCCAAAAGAGAATGCACTTTTCTTCTCTGGCTTTCTTCTTGCATATTTTGTTCCTGAACTGGTCGTTGTCAATGGTTGTAAATATAATATGCGGAAAGACTGACATTTCTTTGCCTTTGTTCATTTTCATCACCGAACACTGGTCGATGGTGAAAAAGCTTCCAAAGTGCAGTGAAATGTGAATAGCTCTACAAATTTGACAGTCGAACAAACGTTGTACACAAATTGAAGTCCATCTGATTTATTTTGTTTATATAAACTTGTATTTTAGTCACATTGTATTGTTGCTTTAAAAGCGTTTGCTTGAATTTGTATATATTTTCTTTGTTTTTTATATATCTAAACCCAACTCTATACATTTAAGAAAACTTAAATAGCTGCCGACATGTCTTTCATACATAGAAATATAACCTCGAATGGCGCGTGATTAACCCTCTATGAAAAATACTTCTAAAGTTATCGTTTTTGCATTCATTGTCTTTGTATCATTATAACTTTAAGTAAAGTTAGCGAAACACATTAGGTAGATATGGAGTTATTTCGCAGGGTTGTACGACAATATCTAGCGAAAGCCAATTTTATAAATGTGTTTATGTTTTGTATTCTTCAGGCAAAGTGCGTTCACTTAATAAACCAAACTAAATGGCGTTAAATTTACGCACTGAAATTCGAGGCGTTATGCTTAATGAAAAGTTAAGTGACCCATAAGAAAGCTTTTCTACTCATATTTCCCAAAATTTAAGATTAATTTAAGTTGTACATGAACAAGGGTAAATCTGCTCAATTGTTTTCATTTCTTATCCACACTCGTGTGGCCATGAGGCTTGGGGGTGAATGGCGAGATGCCTTTCAAGATCATTTCCGCAATGAAAAAGATGTGGTGTACCCATTAAATAACCGATGCAAAGATAGAATTGTTGGCTACTTTTAAACATTGCTTAATACCTCCAAAAATAAACGCGCAAAATTGATGTATTGCTGGCACAAGTCAAGTCCATACATATTTTCGTCTATTCTCCAAATTAGTTGGTTTACAAAGGCAACAAAAGTGCGCCAAATTGTTTGATTTTTTAGTTTCCTCGATCCGATCAACGGTATCAAGATTTAATTAAAGAGAAAGTTCTTCTTTTACAAATAAAAACTTTGGTAATCATATATATCTAGCATAGTGCGTCCAGCAATAGAAATTGCCATAATTATTTCAGTGACTTTCTTTGTGTTTACTTCTATAAGTGGTTGGAACTAGAATAAGTTCTTTGTTCTTTGCAATAACCTCGGAAACTTTAAACAACCTGAATGGTATAGCCCGAAGTGATGTGACTATGTGCCCTAAAAGTTCCTAATTTTCGATAATTACTCTTATACAGTGCTAAACTAGTAAGGGGCTAGCGTTCACAAAACCTCTCACATTATACTCGAAACTACCACATTTTGAAAATAACTTTATTTTGAATACAAGAGAAGGAAATCAGTGGGGGATAGGAAAATTGCATGTAATAAATGACACAAAAATGAGGATTCTGAACCATGTGAAGTATTTTCACTAAGTAAATAGCGTTTGCCGGCCAGACCTGCTTTTAATATCGAGGCGGTTTTTGTTGTAATCCCATTCTTAACGAATGATATGATTCATCAAAAGGGAAAGAGAGAAAATGAAAAATGTAATTACACAAAAAAGCTCTAGTGTTCCGCCCGATTCCCACTAATTATCCGATGAACACCGGTGCCGCTTTTGTCTTACAAATCAGAACTTCGCACACGCTGATTCCAGCTTTCTGGTGTGTTTTGATGTAGCTCCTCAAAACATTGGCTTCCTTGAATCACGAAAACATACACGCGGCTTTCTCTTTCATCCTTTGAAGGTTCATGACATTAAAATTCGTCTAAATAGTGACAATTGTTTTGTGTTGGTTGTTGTCGGTATAAACGCGAGACTTCTATGTATATTGCAAAATCTTCAATTTATCATTTACCTCAATATAGTTGAATATGCTATTTCTAAGATCCGAAAGAGAGATTCTTTAAGTTCGTGTGCCTCATTTCCCGAGCATACATGCAAATAGGAAAAAATAGCCCAAACCGCGAAAAAGAAATTACAAATCTAGAGCTGTTGATTTTGCGAGATTGAGAAATGAGATTGGAAGTTTTAGACTTTCAGCTGTTACTCTCAAGCGATAAACAGGTGTTGCGAAACCGGGAGTTCGAGAACTCTTATCATCATATATAGACCTGCAGCTAAGTGAAATCTGCCTGTATTTTATATTCTAATAGACTATCCAAATCTCATGGTTTGATTCGGTCAATTAACTTTGTAACACTGTCATAGAATAGAGAAATTGGCCCCGATTTCTTGCATAGCCGTAGCGTGGGCTTGATTATTGTAGTGTAGTTGTAAACATTCAACGCCGAACAATTGCTGCTGACTGTTCTGAAATCATAACACTCGAGTCTTTCTGTCCATTACGTTTATAAGTGCATGGAAACATCAAGAGATAGTTACTCACGAGAGACCAGCCTTGGTCTTGTCTTAAGCCGGCTAATTAGAGACTCCAATATTGCCTCTATTTCGGCTATTTCATACAAATCTATTTTTAATAATCCACTCTTTTGTGTACATTCTGAAGAGTGTGGAGCCGAAGTATTATGAAGCGTTTGACACGCTAGCGACTCTACATGTCTTAAATGTAACTTTTAAAACCTTCTAATATCTCTGTTTTGCTTTGGTGTTCAAATTAATTGTATATAATTTCTATACCAAAGTATTTGGGTCCTAGAGCAAATCGGTTCTTGTCTCCCGCGGCCTGGCGGCAACTAGAATCACTAAACAAAACCCAAATTAATTCCACAAAGGCAATTCTTGTTGTATTCCCGATAAAATATAATAAATCACTCGCTCCAATAAAAACCCATATCCTGCTTTGCAGTGTTTTATACAGTTTAACGGCTATCTCTTCGGCGGGACTGGTCGCCTACCACGAGATATAGTTTGTACAATCTTTGAGAGTGTGAAAGCGATTAGCAAGAAAAATATACAAATATATCAATATTGCCGTGAGAAGAGGGGCTGGCTTTTGTTATAATTTTATCATTATGAGAAATAAAGATAGTGAACTCTAACCTCGTCAAAGCAAAAATATACTCTACAGTAACCTTCTGCAGTCCAGTCTAAAGTATAGACATTTTGTTTTGCTTTATAACGAAGAAGTGTCTGTTGTCTCTGGTGTTTTGCCAAGCTAGGCGGCAAACCGTTACTTAAACTTCATTATTCCAAAGAGGTCCTTAAAGTGTAATTTTTTCCTCATTGATAACCTAATCACTTTTTTCCACTTTGCTTACAAAACCTCGGCTCACCTGTACTCGTGACTCCGTGAGTCCAATTCTGGCTGCCATATCTTCTCGCATAAATACGTCTGGATAGTGAGTACGAGCAAAGCATCTTTCCAGCTCATTCAACTGTGCCGGCGTAAATCTCGTCCGGTGGCGCTTCTGTTTTGTTGTCTGACTGTCAGAGTTCTTCTTCTCTTCCTCATCCGCAAAAGTATCAACTGTTCGTTTGCTCTCAGTTGGTGAAGATTTGCCATCAATACTACCACCTTTGCTATTATCTACAGAGGGAGTACAGTGAATTAAATTAGATCGTCCTCCAACTGGAATCATTAGAAAAATTATTTTATAAGCCCAGCTTAATGTAGCTGATCAGAGAAATTTCCAACTCTAGTTACCCCTAACAAGATATCGTAGCCCGGTTGTACCTTGGTCGTGCTCGGCTAATTCGCCATTATGGTTCAATATTCCCACAATGGAGTGCTCTAAGCTTGGTACAAGTTCTAGTAATGAAGATGTTGTGCCATCTTCTTGGCTATCTAGAGTTGTAGCTCTCGTGGGGCCGTGCGAGTTGGCCGAAGACTCCATTGCTAAGCCACTGATCCTGGCCGGGTTTCGGTGTTCTTTGACCACTGCTTATTACTGTGGATTTAATATCTATAGGCGCCCTCAGCCAATCAGAGAGCCTCGTCAACCTATTTTCTAATAAAATTATGTCAGGTGTCATAGCCGGATCAAAAAGCATGTAAGCAAATCAGGCTATATTAATATTTAATTGCGTTAATTGAAGATGAGAGCATGGCAAATTAACCACTCGTAATATTATTTTTCCTCCTTTCAAAGAGTAATCTGGAAAGCGCGCGAGGCGCTGGGATCAAATCAGGAAACGAAATGCTGAAGGTATCAGTCGTCATCGCGCACTCCCCGTGGCTTGTGAAATCAGCTGTGTGGCTGTTGCACTAACAGTAATTCTTCTTAATTAATAAGCATTTGTTTGTGATAAAGTATTTTGGCTTCAAAATAATTGGTCAAATAGGCCATGATTAGACAAAACTGGGTCTTCATTAGCATGATTAATAAAACATTAATTGTTAATTAAATCGATAGGTCCTTCTCGACATCAATGCGAGGCAAATACGAGACCTAGGCCCTCATATAAACTCGACAGATCGGCGTCTCTGTAATTCTGTATTTTTGTACAAATACTTCCGAAGATAAACATTAATATTATGTTGCTTTTTATTAGATCTCTTCCGATAACTTTTGTACTCCTAATAAGTTTCATTTCCCACAGAATTTATTTCTCATTGAAAAATGTCCCGGTGTGCTACCCACGGAACTATAATAGCAGAAAAGTTGTGTATTTTTTGAAGTCTTTGATTTTTGACAAAATCTTTGTATTGTCTTTGGCTACACGATTGTTTCAGCTCTTCCTAATTGCCCAAGAATGTTTATAATAATTCTTTTGTTATCAAAGAAAACTAACATTTTCATATGGTTTTAAAATAATTACCGAAGCTGCGTGTCTTCTCTTATGCTATTTTATTTTCTATTTAACCGAAGACCACCTACAACAAATAGAAAAACAGTACGAATATAATCTACCTTTTAACATTTTGTAGTCGTAAACTGGGGTATACTTGACACGGGCTGCGTTCATTGCACGTGCCATACTTTGTTTATATCTGCTCGGTGGCAGACGGGCTTGTGCGAGTAATTTACACTGAAAAGACCTCTTAGCGATGACAATGGCAATTTTTAGAAGGCTTCACAAAAGCATTAATGGCTTACTAAGAATATTGGAGGATCTCAAAACCACAGCACACGAAATAAAATCACGGAAAATCTTTTGAAGGGCAGCTCAAAGAGAAAAATAGACATCTTGTAGATGTTTATGCGTGACAGACGAGCGGGAAATATCTTGAAAACTAGCAGCTGCTTCTTTACACAAAAATGATTACTTTGAAATTAATAAAAATTTCTAAATTGTACTATTAGAATTTTTATATACTTATTGCTTTCACGAAATCAATGAGTTGAACAAATCCACCCTACTCGCATAAGACACTACCACGTTCATTCAACTATGGAAGCGATAGCCGACTTTTAATCAATCGATTATGTTTTCACCTTCACCAGTGATTCCTGGTTCAATCATAATGTTGTTTTCCTTTGTGCAGGAATAGAAACTCCGAAAACTAATTTTTTAAATGAATCTTTGGAAAACTAATTTATCAGTGAATCTACGTCGATAGTCGATTCAGATAACTTAATGACCCCAATTTAGCGCTCGATAATTTCGAGAAATCTTTTTCGGACAGGTTGGGTACTTTGAGCAAGACACATTTACCCGGGGAAATATAACGGCTGATTAGGGGAATAGTTCTCAAATTGATGTTATTACTCTCTGCTAAGAGACCCCTTTTAGATATAGATTCATGTCAAATCGTCCATCGAAAATTCATTAAAGTACTCCACACAAGCGCGAAAACACACCTTATCTTGGCGCGATGCACTTGCCTACTCAGTACCCAATCGCTGTCCTCGCAAACAAAAAATAATTTCGAAGAGGTTTAATTAAGAAAAGGCATTAATTAGAAAGGCAGTACAGATCACCGAGAGTTTATGCCCCAAGGTGCTATGACCTTCATTCATTGAGTCAAGAGAAATTCTAATTATTTTTTTTCTTATTTGGTGGTCGGTCGCGATAAATAATTGATTATAACGAAATTTATAAATGAATATTATACGAATTGTACAATGATATAATGACGCCGCGTGCACGAGAGCCGTCAATGAAATATATCAAAAGACAGACTATCTCGCATGCTGTTTGTACTATGAAGAAACGAAACTTGTAATATAATTACAAATCATCGGTCACTACGGCTTCCAAAGTCTCATTTGCTTGGTTTCTGTTTCAGTACGAGTAATTATAATCGCGCACTAGATAATTTGTGTAAATGAAGATGTACAAAAATTCGAAATCGATGTGAATTTATTTGCCCGCGAATAAACGCAAGAGTGCGACCTCTGAGGTTACTGCAAAGAAGCACAGAGAAATGTCTCTAACCTTTTGTGCGAACTGTGAATCATGCCTCTGTGATCTAACAAATAGTCTTAAGTGTGCGTATTGTTACGTTCAAAAACATGAGAAAACAAGCGCCTATTTTATTGCGGACGACACTGGCCTGGTTTGTATTTTATATGACGGATGACGTAGTCAAGCCGAGGCGGCAAAGTAGAGGTGTGATCAAAGGGTCTTCTGTAAACATGAAAAATCCCGGTTCTTCACTGTCAGTTTCTGGCAACGTGTTCTCTTTGTCCACGTAGCTTTCATAGGCCACGACTTTGTGTATACTTTACCTCCAAACAGATTATTATTTAAATGCAATTAATGTCAGGAAGGAAAGTGCGATGGTCGGATATTATAGCGATTGACACTTTTCCCGTTAGCTCTGTTGAAAAGTGTTACCATGTCATCCGTGAAATCAATTGCAGAGTGATCTGTGCTTTATTCTACTTTTGTACTGTCAGTTTTATATTTTACTGGTTTCTGTGACTCACACAAGTGAAAGCAAGGAGCTATAACTGGAGACGGTTTTCACGCCCACAGTTGTCGCGGCTTAAAAGTATTCATAAACGAGTCTGAGTTCAATGTCTACAAAGTTGTAGCTAGTCTGTGAAAACAAACCAAGAGAACAACCAAGACAATGCACAACCCGTTAGCTCTAACACAACAAAATACTCAAGAATATTCGCAGTAGCTTTTAGAGCCTGTAGCTGACATTTTGTTACGCAAAAACTAGTTTACAACAACACAAGGCGCCCCGTCGGGTTCTGGAAGTATTTCTTTCAATTAGGCAGAGAACTAACATCACTGATCGATATAATCCCTAAACAAATCTGCTAGTGTACTAAATCTCAAAAATGCAAAATTTTTGTCTACTTGCCCAATAGCTCAAACAAATTGAATATGAAAGAGATTATTCATGAATTGGTGATAGATTTATTTCTAGGTGCTTAGACTTACGAGTAGTCAGCAAACCCGAAATAAACATAGTACATAACCTTTTCTTTCTGGGCTGTTATTATCTGTCTTATGAAAATTATATAAACCACTTGTAAGGTAAAATAGTATAAAATAGAAGATAGTTTTGCCACCTAATATGATTTTAAGTGACTTTAATTTCTCAGGAGCTCTCAGAGAAAAGGTTTTTGAATTTCAAAGGAAAAAGTTATGAAAACAGGTGCAAACAATAGCAAAATCTTTTGTTTTAGCGAAATCTTCGGCGACTTACTAGACTCGTTCCAGAAGAGTCAGAAATGACAAGAAATAGAGGTTTCAAACGTCACGAGTGTGTTGCTATTTGATGGTGTAGTTTTTCTATGAAATTTAATTCCTATCCACTTTCAGAATTAGATCAGTCTATCAATCAACTACTCTAATAAACTCATATACTCTAAACGACGCCAAACCCAATCCTTTCCTTAGACTTTAATCGAATCTACCTGCATTTCTCCCCGAAATAATATTTAAAAACTCCCCTTATCGCGTCTGATCAGGCAGAGGTTCACCACCGCTTGCCGACGAAATATTGTTTAGCTCAATCTTTGGCGCTGAACCAGCAGCAGTGAATGATTTCTAGCAAAGTTGGAAGCACATTTTACGATCAAGAACACAGATGTCATTCTTCGGAATTGATTTTTCTAAACCGTATGAATTTGGAGGATTATATCAGCAGTTTGTCGGTAAGATTTAGTATTATTTCTGCCTTTAGCTTAAACGTTCATGCAGCCAAAAGGATTTTTATTCTGCATTATCTCTTGTGTCCTGTACTCGTCTGAAGGTGTAAAGAATACGTTTCAAGGACAATACGAGACTTGTAAATTTATCGCTGCTAACTTCGTAGAAGAGGAGTAGTTTTTTCTTTCTCTTTTTTGATAAAATCCCTTATCTTTTAACATAGTACTCTATATTCCAATAGCTTTCCTATTAGTCTGCCCTGTGGCAATCATGCGAGTCAGATAAAATCAGAATTATTTAAGCTCTTCTGTTTTATGAAAGAAATGTGATTTGAGAAAAGCAGAAAAAAATCGACTGGATAATATTCAGTGCAAAGCGAGATTTTCGTATTGAAAGCATCGAATTAACTATTCTTGATATGTCGTGGTCAGATAGAAAAAAACTGAACTGATGAAAAAGAAATATTTGGTAGCTTTTGCGGTCACTGTCTCATCCTCTGCAGGTGCTTTTTTAGTATTCAAAATAATATCTCCAAAAATAGACAGAATACAAGAAGGTCACGTCGTCAGTGGAGTTGACTAAAGCGCTTATCTCTATTAAAACAAAGCAAGTCAGCTGTGTTTTGATACAATATTTCCCTCCCAAGAGTTACTGCAGTAATTCGAAAAGTTAGTTGAAGTCGATCGTGTTACACTGTTTAAATCATGAAATTGTATAGGTCTGTATAACACTGAAATAAAGTGATGGAATTTACTATTCTTGTCATTGGGCTTTGAAGGTAATGTAATGTAAATGTGTTATTTGACATATATTTCTTCCAAACAATAAAACAGCTTATTTTGAAAGTTCCATATCCTATGTTTCAGTGCATTTTCGATGGTTAAATTGCCGATTACGTATACGAAACAATAATAAGTTACAGATTGACACTGCCCAGTTTTTTTGAACGATTGCGTTCCAATAAGTTTGTTCTAAAAGCAAAGCCTAGTCAGTATACGGAAAATAAAATGGAATCACTGAGAAGAACCCTTATTTGAATTACCAGATTACAATGGTTTATTTTGGGTTTTTGTTTGTTGCACTGCGGATTAAAGGCAAGCTGGTATCGGCACGCAATGGCAAATTTGTGGCTAGATCATATAGACTTCACAATATTTAGCATGGGGTAGTTTTGTCAGTGCCCTGTAGTGAAGTTTTAAAATTCTAATTATTTTGTCTTTTTGCTGATGGTAATTAGCTAGATTACCTGGCCTGCCGGTCCATACGATCAGGAACTGAACACAAATTACAGGGATTAGTGAAAGCGAAATATTTTAGATTACATGAGAAAAACACTGGCTCTATATGTTAATAATATCTACAAGTGAAATACTTTAACATAAACCCTAAAGTCTGCAATCTTTTTGGACTTAATCTTTGTATCAAATTGTGCCTTCTGCAAATAAACAAAACGCAACTAGTTGTTAGTTACCGAATTTTTCGTACGTTGTCTTAAACTATCTAAAGAAATTTAATATAATGTCGGTAAAAAAATGATTTTAGTCTCTATGTATTTCAGCAGGACAGAGAAATAGTTACAGAAATCGAAACAATAAGCTCTTAGAACTCTATGGCAGACTGCTATATACAGTTGATTTACTCTGAGAGTAAAAAATATAATCGCACATTAGTTACTGGTTTGAAATTATTCAAATTTGTTACGAATCATCATTCGAAATAACTGAATTCAAATTAATAATGAAATTCGAAACAGAAAGAGTATTCGATGGGACGACTGAATATACATCTTACCGTGAAATATGATGGAAAACCGTTTATTTGTTTTCGCCCTTATTACTGTCAAAATATTACAACTCCGTTTATACGACCAAATTGTCAACTCAAATTAGCAACTTGGTCCAGTTTACTCTTTGGAACATATTTGGTGAAATTTATCTGTAAAGTATACCTGTATTACTCAATTTATGTGCTATGTTCTCAACTAAGAAACACGATATAATTACATAAACATGGCATGAAGTAAATTTGTGTCTGATATGGCTAAATGTCAAATGGTCAATGAAAGAAAATGTTTCAAATCCCCGAAAATTAGGATTCTAAGTTGTTTTTCTTTTGTGATAATTAAAATTATTACCGATCAGTTGAACTTTTACTAGAACTAATCTCACTTTTCACGACTCGTGAATGAAAAAGAACGTCTATAAAACATTTTATTGCCATTAAACCTAATTTTGTATTAAACATAAACGTGTCTAGAGGGAAACTGTTCTAGAATCAGTCATTTCAGGGGTAGAAAAACCTCATTTGTTAAAATACTTCCAACGCAGACAGTCTAAGAATCAGTACTTCTAACCATATCCTTTGGCTTTGAAGATAACAAACATGTTACCGAACACGACGAAAACATTAATTCAGTTCTACTGGATGGCAAAGGAATATGCTTTGAATTCGGGTTTTTGCAGTAGATGTCATTTTTGGAAATGTGAACATGCAGTTGCACCAGATAAAACCCTGTTAACGTTAGGCCTATATCTGTGTTGTATCAGTTATTCAGACATTGGCAGTGACTTTTCAATGAACGTAAGATACTCTTTGCTTCTGTCAGGTGGAAAAGCACGAAGACTTCCAAGAACTAGCCGACGCCCATCTATCAAGCGATACAGAATTTACCTTTGAGTACAAAATTGATCGATAACAAACTTAAGTTTAATATAAACTCCACGTTATTGTAACAGTTAAAACGAAAACCTACACAAACACGTGGGATAGGGGAATAGACTGTGATATTTAGTGAACAACGCTGAATTGATCTCTGGAAAATCATATTTATACCTATCAAAATACACCAGTTATTCAAATAAGCGCGTATATAAATAATTCGTCGAGTTCCACATCCTTGTCAAAATTTTGTTGGCGGCATAAAACGAGGCAGCATCAATCGCATCGACCACAGAAAACAAGTACGTAATTTAAAATCGGTTTTAGAAATGAATTCCAAATGTTGCGGAATGTGCTGGAACGTTGATAATTGCCGAAAAAAGTATGAAAATGATTGCTAAGAATAATTGACCATTAAATTAGAAAAAGACTTGTGGTCTACGTTCTGTTGTCGCTTAACCATTAGCTGAGCTTCAATTGGCATATGCAGAGAGAACTCAGAAGTGAATTACTTTATTCCACCAGACAATTCTCTTGCAAAATGGCACGATTTCTAGAGCACAGGTCCATTGGATTGCTGAAAGTATAGGTACAGTAGATAAGAACAAAATTATAACTCGTTGAGAGATAAATGTTCGAGTGTTATCGACACATTCCTAATTGTCGCCAACAAAATTTACATTAATGCCAGGATGCTTTTTGAATAAAATTTCGAAGCAGAATGAAAAATTTACCGGTCTGACTTTATACAATTTGGAACCGGGGCCAGTGAGCTCGATGTTAATAAAAGATGTCTGGTATATTCAAGACTTGAATGAATAGCCGTCATGAATAATTGAAACTAGCCGCTCATTCTCCAAAATGGCCGCAAAGATCGAGTTTCTGCTTCTAACTCATGAGTAAGGGAACAATATTGTGTTGGTTTTGGATACCTATGATCTCTGCGCTATTGAATTAAAGCACCAACAGCGGTAGTTAATTTACATCGACTGTGTTTGTAATTCTTAGTTTATTACACTTCTAAAAAAAAAATGTGATTAGTAGTATAATGTTGATAGACACCGCAAATAAAACCTGACTAGTGATTTCCTTGTATATCTTCATTCTCAGTTCAGTAAAATAAATTTTAGATTTGAGTGTTAGTTTCATTACAATACTTTTAGATTTATGACCAAATTAGTGTTTCCTTATTTTCAGAGTTACTTGAATGCGTATATTCATTGATTGCAAATTGAGAACTGGATATCAACATAAACTGGTCTGTGCATTTATATCTTTTCTGAGTCAGCTTCACTTATTTTGGTTCAAACACCAACCGGACCAAATATCTACACTCTTTTGATGTTACTAGGCTCATTTTTATAAGAATGTTACGACTGCAAAAATAAAACCAAATTGAAGAGCATGTCACGAAACACCTCAAGTTAAGGTTAAGTCACGAATGTTTGTGTTTTTGTGGAAAATGGAAGGCGAATCCTTATTGTACTTTATAGCATTGTACATGCAGCTCTACGTTAGGTATTGAGAAAAATATTGCTAAATAACAGGACCACCAAACTAGTCACGTGCTCTGCTGTTGGCAACACGAAAATTAATGGTGAAGCAATAATTCGACATCTCCGAATTTTAAGAAGAAACTAAGAATGAAATCCTTAACAAACTGAAGTTTCTGCCTTAATTCCAGCATAGATGTTCTAAGTGCTTGTGAATGCATTAAAGTTTCCACGCATTTATAAATCTTAGATATGTAATCTACAAAAATTCTTAGACCAGTTGCTTGGATTAGCAAGAGGACAGCTTTAATTGAAACGGATTGAAGATATATTTTATATGCAAGTTTAAATCCAAACGCACGAATAAGGAGGGGAGGCTGAAATACTTAGGCGTCTAAAAGTTAATATACTTGAGGGATGAGAGCTGGCGAACATTTTTCCTCGGCCCTTCATTAAATGCTACCACTGAGAGGTCAAACCAGGATGCTCTGATCAGGCGAAGTGTTGAATGGTTCTTCAAAATGATTGAGTGCTCGCAAAATTTGGTCCTTGCTAGAATTGCCGGCACAAAGTTTAGAGGGTGCTCGTTTGTTCGAATTCGTTAATTTTCGTGCTAGTGCGCGCTTGGCTCGTGCTAACAAAAAATAATATTCTGCGAAGACCATTCGATACTCCTATCAGCTCTACCTGCGGCTAACAAGACTTTCTTGAGAGAAATATATACTTCAACTATAATGATACATCTAAATAACAAACGTTTGTCAAGTTCAAAACCACTGCGGAGTGAACACAAGAGAGATTCGGGTTTTGTGAACTTTTATGTCATTTTGTGCATTTTTGTTGATATACATTTGTGGAAGCATACGCAAACCTCTTCCTTCATGTCTTTATACCTAGCTCGGTGCATTTATTTATTCTCTAATATTTGAATTTTAAAATGCATTGCTGCAGTCTTGTCCAATATTTCAGTCAGTTTTATTTGCTGAGCCAGTTATCAGCACTGCCGTTTGAAATTGCTATTTAAGGCCAGTTTATACGGAACGATTTTTAACGCATGAAAGTCAAAAACCTGCGCATGTTGCTGCAACGAAAAGTACACTAATAATCATAGCGCGCGCTATATTACACAATTACAACTTTTACCGTGACAGCGTTGCGCTAAAAATCATCGTCCTGTGTAATATCACCTCTGTCATAGTCATGCTTCTCGTTGTACTGTTAATATTTATGGGAAGTCATTTTAGTCATCTACATACTGTTGCACAATGTAGTTTGTAAGCCTTGCGAAACTTATATCAGAAGCTCACAACCAATAGTACCGTGGAAATATTCTAGAAGATAATTTTGTTTAAAAGATCACTCTACGCATTTTCTATTGCCTTGAAAAGCAAAATACTACACATAAAAGCAGTTCTTTGTTTTAGTCACTGATTTGGGGCCTTTTCGTGTTAAGAAAGACTTAAATTTAGTTAATATTTAAAAGAGAAATATTTTTGTTTGTTCTATGAGAGTCGGACTTTACTTTTATACACCAATGTAGTGATGGAAAAGAAGGGAAACTGTGAACATAATTTTAGTGAGTGTTCATTATTTTTTCCAGGAGGAGGAGGGGGCGGGGGAGAAATTAAAACAGATTGGAATTTGTTTGATGCCCTGTGATGTAATCAACTTTTTCTAAGGCATGCCTTCAATGTGAGCCTAGATTAAAAAAATCTGAACTCCACTCTAAAAGTTCAAGGACCCCTACTCATTTATGCTAACCATTTTCAACTTCCTCAATTTCTCCCCTTCTCCCACCCACTGTACAGATAAGTAATCCTAATAGTCGTTAAACATAAAGATAATGTAGAAGAATGATTTTATATAATGTATTACCTCACAGGTTCTGTAGAACATAATCAGATCATCAGTACAAGGTATCGACAATTTCAGGAGGGGTCAAAATAGGGATGTTCATTTTTCTATCTGGTCTAAATAACTCATGTTTATGTCAGTCCATACTTGTGTGTGCCTGTGTCTAAGTTGATGTCTTTATCTATCTCAATGTCTGTCTATGTCTATGTCTATGTTTATGTCTATGTCTATGTCTATGTCTATGGCTGTGTCTATGTCTATGTCCATGTCCATATCTATGTCTATGTCTATGTCTATGTTTGTGTTTTTGTCTGTTTCTCTATGTCTATATCTATATCTATATCCCATGTCCATGTCCATGTCTATGTCTATGTTTAAAAAGTGGTACAAGTGGTACAGTGGTAGAGTTTATGTCTATGTCTATGTCTATGTCTATGTCTATGTATATCTCAATGTCTGTCTATTGCTATGTCCATGTCCATGTCTATGTCCATGTCCATGTCCATGTCCATGTCTATGTCTTTGTCCATGTCCATGTCTATGTCTATGTTTATATCCATGTCCGTGTCTATGTCAATGTCTATGTCCATGCCCATGATTATGTCGATGTTTGTGTCTGTGTCTGACTGGCATGCTTGAAATCGAGTAGTAGAGAATGCTCAAATTCATTGGAGATCGCAGATTTAGTTGAATCGATGCATGTGCAAATTTTCAATTGCAGTTGTTGGATTGTTCGACTTAGTTTAATCAACAATTCCAAGTGTTGCTTGATAGTTTCCCCAATAGTGGAAGCCAAGATAGACAGAATTTTAAAAAAGCGAAAATCTCTTCCATCAGTTACAAACAAGTTCTAAGCTGCTCTCAGCATCAGTGTACATTTTAAATATAAGAACTAGAACTACAAGGAGACAATTCAAAAAAATTGCTTCCATTTACCCAAAACATTTTCCCATGATTTAATAGGTATGACCGACAGATGCATGATGAATCCTAATAGAAAGTACAGTAAAATGTGATACGCATCCCTTTTCAGTTATGATTTTTGTACCTAATAGTGTCCTGTCAAGGCAGCCACCCGCCGATATTCTAGTGTACTAATTTTTTCCAATATGGGATTGTGCATTTCTGGAGCTTTCCACCTTCATAATTATCTTGTTTATTGCTGGGTAGCATAATATTTATTTATAATTTATTTGCTTTTACCCTTTACCTTAAACGAAGCAAGTAAAGCCAAGTGGTTTTCATATTTAAGAAAGAAGTCTTCTTGGCAAAGTAAGTTGTTTCAAATTCTAAATTACCCTCAACGAAACAGCAACTGTTTTTCTATTTACTCTTAATTATACTTTTTTATAAGTCAAGATGGTAAAATCTCCATTCCCAGCGTTGTAATAATAATTGTACTGCAGTTCAAAACAAGAGGGACATTTATCTTATAAATGTAAAGTGAATATCTTTTGAAAAGGCAACGATATTTTGGTGAATCATTATATATATACTATCTTTAAAGAACAAATAAAACTATTTTGTCTTTCTTATATTGTAATGCATATAGTGTATTCTATTCACAGGGGAAAAACGAATTATTTGATTGCAGTCACTAGCTACGTGGTTAGAATTAGTGAATCATTTCAGAAAATGCTTGATCTTTTTTTTGAATCAGTGGCTTTGATTTCAACAAAGACTATTTTACATGGGGTACAGAAGCTGCAACTGTATGAACAAGCTAAGTAGCAAAATTATGTCAACTCAGCAAAATAATTTCCGCTTTTGTGAACCAGCAGTTACCGCCGAACACTGCTAAGAAATGGTACTTTCGTCTCTGATTCATTATTTAAAACTGAATATAATAATATACTTCTGTTTAATTCAATTCGAACACTGCCTTTTTATTTACATGAATTGTATTCAATTACACTTGAATTCATACTAAAATAATCTGAAGGGATGTCAGTAGTGTTCCCATTCAAAATGGACGATTTCAACTAAAATGACCCATGTTTATTATAAAGTATATCTTTCTAACATAGAGTGTGCCTTTCAAACAAAACAAAGAAGCCGGAGGGTTGTTTACACTTTACCTGTCAAAAAATCATAACAGTCAGAAGAAAGGGCAATAAGCCTTAGTGACTAATTACTTATTTGCTGCATTTGCGATCAGTTATTACTAGAGAATCATACTAAGAAAACAATGGAAGTGAAGTGGACGCACTGTCCGCCTATTTATTGAACAAGTTCATGAGAAGTATATTAAATTCTGTTCTATTTCTTGGTTTGAATAGTTCTTGCCCAGATTTTAGCGGATATTTCTCATTTAGCAGGAGTAATGAGATTTGGGCTGGCGTCGCTTAATTACACTTCGGGCTCGGGTTTTAATCATATCACATGAACCGCGAATTAAAGCGAGGAAAACTACGAAATGAGTCCAAATTATAATTATAAAGGAAGATTCTAATATGAGCAGTGGCTCATGTCCTGCCACAAGATATTTTTGTAGCTGGAAAAATTGATTCTAAATAGTTCTGTGTAACAGGTGAAACTCGGCAATAAAATTATTTTTCTATTAAATGTAGGGTGTGGTGGGCATCGTTTTTAACATGTCTTCAAGCTCAAATTATCTCAATCATGTCAGCACTTTGTATTTCAGTTACAAGGAAAGCTGTAATGTAACTATATTGTATGCAAGCTATGCTACTGATATATGAAAGAATACTTTCGAGGTTTAAACTCTATGATGAATTGCTGAGGCAGCCTTTTATCCTGATGAAGCTCGATGAAAGAGAAGCAGCCTACGTGCAGTCGTTCATTATTTACTTTACAGGAAAGCTGGAGTATACTTGTACTTTTCACTTTTCACT
The DNA here is from genome assembly GCA_026413505.1 of Epizoanthus ramosus. Classification (NCBI taxonomy): domain Eukaryota; kingdom Metazoa; phylum Cnidaria; class Anthozoa; order Zoantharia; family Epizoanthidae; genus Epizoanthus; species Epizoanthus ramosus. The sequence goes on along the minus strand of JANVCJ010061094.1, from coordinate 1,992 downwards.
TTTCAGAGAGAGTGAGAGAGAGAGAGAGAGAGAGAGAGAGAGAGAGAGAGAGAGTGGAACAAACGGAAGAAGAAGAAGAAGAAGAAGAAGAAGAAGAAGAAGAAGAAAGAATACAAAGAGCCAAGCAAGTACAGATGAAATATATACTCAAGTCAGCATGAGTATATGCTTTATTAACAAGAACAACAGCAACAACAACAACAACAACAACAACAACAACATCTTTATTTCCACCACGTTTTAAATATATATACAATGAAAACAAAAGAAAATAATTAACAATATATAGTGGTTGAGCACTTTTAAATAGAGTGTTTTGATAGTACAGGGAGCATACACACCTCATCACATCGACTGTATTTGTTCCCCAAATACTTAATTACAATAGCAGTCTCATGCAGGCGCTTGTCGCGAATGTAATTAGACATCGAACATTACGTTCAACAACAACATTAACAACAACAACTTTATTTTCCACCATTTTTAAATTAAATTAAATAACATTAAATTACAATATAAAAAGTAACTACAACAAGGTGGTTGGGCACCCGGAATAACTTTTCATTTATTTAACGCAATAATGCCCCGGCGAAGGTGTTAAGATCGAACTCACTTACCAGTGTGCAACTCTTGGCATTCGAGCTGTTCAATTATTTCTCCGGCAGTTGGCCGTTTCTTGGGATTCCTTTTTAGACATCCCGTAATCACGTTTGTCAATGGGTGATCCTCTCCCATCTCCTCTAGATCCCTTCGGTGCCGGATGCATCCCGCTGTTGCTACTGTTACAGGAAATGATACACACCATACATAAGTCACGTATCCATGCAGCGCGTGGAGTATCTAACTACGTTTATATAAAAATAAATAACAATAAGGGTGGTTTCCATATAATGGCTGGCGTCGCAGCTGTCGCAACTGTCGTCGAAAAGCGAGTCTGACGACAGCGGCGATTATAAGGAAACGTTCTGTTGGGCGACGGAAACGACAGCGGCGACAATAATCGCCGCTGTCGCCGGGATGTAAATATTCTATCTCGGCGAGAGTAGCGACAACGGCGACACCGTATTTTGTTAATGGAAACCACTTTTTACTTTTAGTAGCGACGGTAGCGAAATAAAAAATGACTTCCAAAGTGAATTGCATGCAATGCATTGATACCCTCTTGAATATATTCCTAATCCAAAATCTGTGATTTCTCTTTACTCTATTGTCAATTTCCCTTCCCCTTTGTCTTCTACACTGTATCACCGCCAGAATAAGGAGATAGCCCTGAAGCATGATTCTTTAATTCGCAGCTGTCATTTTGCTGCGAATTGTGCGCAAAAGTTATATTGTCTTTCCCAGGATCTTCTGTCGGCGAGTTTCTAAAACTGGGCGACAGCGCCGGTCATATCGAAACGTGTACCAAACATATATTTTTTGTCTAACACGTTTTTGGACGACAATGACGACAGCGGCGACGAGTGCGATTATATGGAAACCAGCCCATAGATACCACTCGCTATGAATGGATGTATGTATCATTTCTAGATTTGAAGTATTCACAATGTAACAGTACATTAACAATATTTGGCTCAATATGGAATCAGTGTTGATGGTAACAGTTTTGTCAGGGAAATATGTCATTTTAAAATAACCTAGCTAATATTACTCTTTTTGGTAAAAATCATGTTCATGTAGGATCATACTATAAAATTCATTTCTTTCTGAGTGTCGTTTCTTTACGATATACTGGAGTAAAATAGTGGAATTCTCTGTCTGATGAATACAAATTCCTCTGCAAATCTTCATTCAAGAAAAAATCTTAAATCTTACTGATGCTTGATTCTGTGTGCTGTGTGAGCACAGTTAGCGCAGTCTGTAAGAACTCGGACTGCTAACCAGGAGGTCACAAGTTCGATTCCCGGCCTTGGCAGAGAGTTGTATTTGTACGACCTTCCTTCGCCACACCGTCCGTGGACAGGGACGTTAAGCCGTTGGTCCCCCAGCGGA
>JANVCJ010060983.1:0-13184 GCA_026413505.1 Epizoanthus ramosus | reverse complement strand
CCCTTGTATTTCATGTAAACAGGTTGCTGAAAAGCCCCGTGGGGAGCACCTGTATATATCTGTATCTGTATCTGTATAACGTGAAAGCAATTATTATGGCCTGTATTGCACTGCACAACCTGTGTATCAAGCGGTCTGATCCTTGCCTACCACGTTGGCAACTGAAGGTGGAAAAGTTAAACTTAATTCGCAAGGCAACCAAACGAACCCAAGACAAACAACTGAGTCAGGAAGTACGTGGAAGAATTAAGGACTGGTTATGGTCCTTAGCACCTGAATAAGTCTTGGTGTAATGTTGTAATCTTGTTGTTACAAACAGAACATTGAACCAGGTGCCCCAGGAGCTGAAGCTGATAGTATGTGACAGGAGATGTTTGACTTTGCAAACTTGTAAACACCTATTTTGAAAGTAGCTCAACAATCTGTTGTTAAAAGTTGTGTTAGTGGTCTGTGTTATTGTCTTATCTGTATCAGTAGCATTTGATCCTTAGCTTCTCCCACTTTTGTTGTCATATAGCCCCCCTCTGGCCCTCCCTCACATTCTTCTTGGAAGGTAGAACAAAAAGAAAGTTGTAGCAGCAACAGTAAAAGCTTTATTTTAGCCAAAACAAATATTACGAATTGTAGTGAATTGTGCGCTCATAGTCTATGTTAGTAGCTGAATGGAAATAAATCAAGTATTTCAAAATGCACTGCATTTTATGCTTAGCTCAGGGAATATATTATTATAGTGAGGGGAGTTAAGATATTAAAGTAGAAACCGAATTTTTTTCAGAGCCTCCCTAAAACTACACAAATATTTTCAGAACCCCCAAAGATCATGTCAAAATGTTCAGAACCCTGCCCCCCCCCCCCTCTTCGACCCCAACCTGATATACAAAGCTGCCAATAAATTGTCAGAGCCCTAATTCCAAATTCCTGTTTTTACTGAAGCCCCTTACCAAATCAAAATATTTTTATATCTCCCCTTAATATCTTCACTAGCTGCCCCCCTCCCTCATCCCCATGGCCATATGAAATAAGCTTCCCTTTGTACCACTTTTATCGTCATATTGCCCACCTTTTTCTTGAAGATAGAACAATAACAGTAACAGTAGAAACAGCAACAATAAATACTTTATTTATAATTTATAGCCAAACAATCAATACCAATTGCAGCAAATTTAGTGATATGAGAACAAGAACACTCCTCCAAGTATAAATAAGACCGAACTTCACTACAATGGACAAAACGTAGGTTTCCTTGCATGTATATGATTAAGGAACTTCACACATGCATTACAATTGAAAAATATGTCTACTTAACTGTACTTGTGAATGTAATGAAATCAGTGGGAGAACTTTAAGGTTTGTATTTCATGTTTTCCAAGCTCTAAACCAGACGTAACTAATCGATCAATTCTGATATTCGATCAGGTCAATCAAATTTGATCATAATCGATAGATTAATCGATGAAATTGATCAAAATCGATCAGCAAAAACTTTGTGAGCGTGATCGATTAATATGTCTGGTTTCTAGACTGGTTTCAAATGACACGCAGCCATAGTTCCAGCTAATCTATGATAAGTAAAATACTGGTCTTTTACCTTTTACCTTGATCATAGTTCGACTAACTATGCCATGATACATGTTGAAATGTGTTCAAGAGAGCTCAAGTGTATTGTTCTGGCATTGTGGAACAACACTGGTAGCCCCATGAAAACACTTGATTTTGAAATCCAGAGTCAATTCATTGTTGACAAATCTGGTAAATCACCGTTCTATTTTTAAAAAATCGATAATGTTCGACAAATCAATCACAATTGATGATCGATTTTGATTGATCTAAATATTTTTTGTGAGGATCAATTTTGATCGATTTCCGATATCAATCGATGAATTAGTCGTGATATTATCAATTAATATCAATTTATCAATTAGTTTTCGATGATCAATTTTGATGTATTAGTATCGTCTGGCTTTTTAAAACAACTTAATAATAAATTGTTATTTAATAATTTCTCTCACATATAAAAACATTTTATAAAAGGAACAATGGAGCTAATCATTGGTTAATACTGGACGTACTTCAAGCCCCAGATACTTTAGCAAAAAGTATTGTTTAGCTCTAACAGGAAACTCAAACATTAGAAATAGAACTTCTATATTGGCTGACACCAATAAGGTGGATAGTATCACAACACATCACATCACAGTGTGTGATACACCGTATCGTCGACCATGTCAGCCTGTTGTGTATCATAGCCATAATACCCTGTATTCCAGTTCTGGGTTGAGCTTGGAAAGGCCTGTCCAGGAGCACTATCTGGAGCCCAAGAGACCTGTGAAGTCTGCGGCATTTGAGGGGCGTGAGGCATCTGAGGGGTGTGAGGTTTATGAGAGGCATGAGCCATCTGAGGCGCCTGCACAGGTGTCACCCTTGAAAGGAGCTGAGCCATCATCAGTTCGTGTCTGCGAATGGCTTCCGCTTGTTCTTTCTGATACTGGTAGAACATTTCATCTCTCTTTCTCTCAGCTTCCAGCATAAACTTAAGACGGTCATCTTTGTTCTTTTCTTGCTCCTTACTTACAGACTCAATACTCTTGGCAACTTGCAACATCGCTTCACTTTGCGACCTTGGCTTTTTGTAAGCTTTTTTCTTGTTTACCTTGACATTTGTTCTCTTAGTTGGACTCTTCTTCACAGCCAAAGGACTTTTATTCATATCCTCTACTGACTCCTTGTTCTCTTTCACACCATCCATTTCTTCCTCTGTATCCTTGTCTGATTCAGTGTCTGTACGAGTGTCACTTTCATTGTCACTATTAGTTAGAGATGACATATCCAAGTCACTTGCCTTGCTTGAAACTGACACCATGTCTTCCACAGCATTGCAGAAATGGGGATTCATAATTTCATACCAGTTTGGTAACGCGGTATCTTTTCCTGCCAGTCCGCTCCCACACTTTATTTTGTTGGTAATGCTGTTCCATTCTTTCTTAAACCACTTGTACTTCGCGCGAAGCTGTTCTAAACTGAACTTACTCTCTTCCAATTCTTCATAGCCCATCTCTTTTTCAAATTCATCTCTTATCTTCAGAAACAAAGCTTCGTTGGCACTTTTCTTCAAAGCATAATTCTCCAATTGAAACAACCACGATCGATAGTTGTCGTCGTCGCTGCACAAAACGTGTGCGTAGCTTGTAATTTCATTGTCGGTCCAAACTTTGTTTGTTTTCTTCTTGCTTCGAGATGCTTTAGCTTTGGACGACGGTGTTTTCGATGCTGGTTGTTTGCCTTTGGGCTTCTCCGACGCCATTTTATCTATCCCAGAGTCCCTTGCCGGAGTTCTAGTTCCAGTCCTTTTATTTGTTTGCACGCTAAAATCGCTAAAATCCGTCCCAACTTATCCGACCAAATGTGAATTGAAGACGGGTTTCTCGTCCAGACGAGTTTCTTGTCCAACTTTTACGTCCAAATCGACGGGAAAGTGAACGGATAAATTCGAGACAGGAATCTCGTCTCGCAGCGTCTCGTGCCGGATTCATATTAGACGGGTTTCTCGTCTGATGACGAGATTCTCGTCTCAGACGGGTTTCTCGTCCCTAATATGAATTCGGCCATCAGTCAGCTGTCAACTGGAAACAAATACTGACTTATTTCTTACCTACCTTATAATGGTTCCCACAGATGTCTTGGATCTTTCTTTATTGATAAACTGTGTGATCAATATATAAATAAATTAGACAGTGAAGACAAAGACTATTAAGGAAGTTTCACGTACTTTGACCGTGGAATCGCACCTTCTATGCTGCGCTAGCACGTAATTTCAAAAGACACGCACCTCTTCTCAATTACCTTTTAACGCAACGGTGATATAATTGAATGCTAACATGTGTTGTATAGACAGGGTGAATTCTCCCACACAGAGGTTAACTCCCTGCTAGTAGATCAATGACTATATTTAAAGACGCCAAGTGTACACGCTTGCATTTGCTCTAAGTTCTTGTTAAAACAATTTACATTTAGAACGCTGAAGAAAGTGAACATGTAATAAAGTTATTGAGTTTATAGCATTTATGAAAAGGGAATCGAAGTTTGCCAATTGAAGACGTTTCCGTGCAGATTCGTCTTATAAAAACACGGTAAACGTCAATTAGTACTGAAATGATGAAGACATCTCAATGGAGATAGCGGCTCGGAAGGTTACCCTTATCAGTGTCAAAGATATTGTTTTATCACGCCATTGAAAAAAATCCTCATTCAGCTTGATTTATTTATCTCTTATATTGAGTCGGCGACTACAACAAGCCTTATTTATTTTTAAACGACAAGCAATTATTTTAATTGTTTAGAAACGTTAGTATAACATCTGCATTACACAAAAGTATATTTGTAGCTAAATGGAAGTACTAAAGTCTTCTTTCACAAATGCAATCCCCCAAACGTTCTTGCCTTGTTATTAATACATGTATGGCACATGTTATTCAACTGCGAATTAATTGAAAAAGGTATTTCCGGAATCAAGAAATCGATATGGCTTCTCCCGCATTATTTATATGTATCGCCAATAGAAGAATTACAGGAGACCTTTATATGTCAAGGACAGAAGGATGACAGACGAACCATTATGCCATTCACAAACTGTTCAAGAAACTTTCTTTGGATACTTAATTAGCTTTCTGCAGCTGTTTTGTGCATAAGTAGTATAGGTGAGCAGGTTTTTGCTTCGTCAAAAGTGGTAAAAAAAATAAAGTTGTCTCTCCATTTCCTTACTTAAACTTTTTGTTTCGTATCTGAGCGTGGGATGCGGTGAAGAAAGTAGGTTGATAAATTGTTTCAACGAATAGATGCTATTACAAGATATTAGAGCACATTCTATAAACATTTTCCAAAATTTTATCAAGTTCTAATATGAGTATTTTAGTCAACATAGATTATAGGATGAGGGCATTAACTAGTGCCAAACGATCTTATATTATTATTAGGCTACAACTACAGAATGTGTAATTACATTTGCTTTAAAGACAGCATTTGTTGGTCTATCTATAAACCATTTCACGACATATTAAATGCATATGTTGCTATTTGAATTGTTCCACAGCTTTAGAATACCCCCTCTCCCAGAATGTTGCACCTTCATTAACTGGTAGTCCATACATTATGTCAATTATAGATTGAGTGATGTAATTCCTAATTCTTCCACGTTTCCGTAACATAACGCCGAAAGACCTAAGATGTTTCTAGCAGCAGTGTGACCCAAGCTGATGCGACACCAAGTCTTGGCGCGGCATCTGTATAACACTTTCACCAATGACGTCATCACGGTGGTATGCGGGCTAAGGTGGTTATTGCTTTTTGGACGTAAACACGTTGAAGCACTTCGTAAAGATGTTCTATCTTTCGCTAATGGTACCGTACTGTTTGCGAAGCACAACCTCTAGAAATCAAATAGATAATACTTACAACGAAACTAGCCTACATTCTAAAATCAAAGAAGAACTAATGTACAGCAAAGTTTAGCCTCTGTAATGTGTGCAAAGAAAGATAGCAAATATATCAAAACTAGCTCATAATTTATTGGGTCAGGGTATACAAAACAATGATGAAAGACTAAACTGAAAATAAACAATAGAAACTTTGTACAGTTATCTGTCCCTCCTTAATATGGAGATACTCTCGGGCAATTTTCCAAATTCAGCTACTCTTGACACATCACTACAATAGAATGTCTTACTGCTAACATAAAGGTGTATAGTCTTGTTTACCTAAATTAACTATATAATAAAGAACAGCAACAAACTAAATAGCAACGCACATGACAAAGAGAGTTGTAGAGTTGTAAGACATTGGTGTTAAGTTGTGTAAGGTCACCTTTACTCTTTAGCCCCAAAGAAAGTATTAACTTAATGACAAAACATTACTGAAGTAACAACCATGTATTCGTTAGTTGAGGCTCTCATGGAGAGTGTAAGAAGCTAAGTTAGTTTAACTTTGTATATTATTGTGTCGTTCACAACGATATCTTCCAAATCAGCTTTCAAGATATCTTCTCATCGTGAGCCAAACATATAAATAATTCGAAGATTACGCACTGACTGCGTGATGAATGCTCAGTTTAGAACTTGGAGAGAATAATGAAAGGTCGTCATCAATCTAATAATAAACCAACATCAGACAATGTACAAGTTATAAGACATTTTAGAATACATGGAACGAGAGAGATTGTAATGCTAGACCGTACTAGCAACGCGAAGATCCCTTTCAAAAAGCTTGAAGGTATACTGTCTCGAGACTGGTTGACATTGCTCAGTCCTTGTGGTTATAGGTCCTTATCATGAAAGAAATAATTAAATTTTAGGAATGTTTCTATTGTTATACACTTCGGCAGCACTAGAGTAAACATACCTAAAGGTTATCAGTGCTTTCCTACTGAAATGATTTCAGCAAGTTGCAGGATCGGTAAATAAGCCGTTACTGTGGATCCCCATTACAGAGTTTGAAATGAAATCACAAACATTCCTGTCCCGTCACCAATTTTCGACCTCCTGTCATTCTCATTCACCGATATTTGATATCAATATTTCAGCTGATTACCTTGGCGAATTGTCTGGAAAATTATGAGTTCCTAAAATTAAGTGCTGTCATTTTTTAGAAATGTACCTCGTGCCTCTTGGATGCCGCAATTTCAATATCAGTTCCAAGTATTTGTTGCTGTAAAGTTAAATTGTAATCAGAATTCATTTTGTACTCGAATTGTTTCTTGACTTGCACCAATTTACACTACGAATTCAAAAAAGACTGATGAAAGTAAATCCCCATTCCGTGATGAGAATTAAAAACTTAGCGGAATTACTCAAATTTCATCTCAAAAACACGAAATTCTATAATTTTATTCCGAAATTACAAGTGCCAAAAATGTATTCCAATCTTCGAAGAAATTTCAAACTTTCATGCGCAAGCAATTATTAACGTCGAAGACTTCTTCTCTTCAGAACTCAAAGGTTTATTGTCGGACAGTGTTTTCTGGTCTTGCTATGTTATCAAGGCGGTCTATAGGACCCTCTAGCGGAACAAGATTAACCCCTTAGGTCTGACGAATTAAGTCATAAACACGGAGGTCCGTGATTGAAGAGGAAGGACTATAAATATAATCGATTTTGTGTAGGGTACATCTGAAATACTGGTGCCAAAAATTCCTAGTAGTTTTTCTAATTAGAAAAGAGTAAGATACAATTTGAATATCACCTTCTAGGTATTGCGTAATATTCAATACATCCATTTCACAAAAGGTTGACATTGTACAATAGTGAATACCACGACAAATTGTCACAGTGTTAAGCTTAAACTCTGAATCATTCAAGCAAGCACCTAGTGGTCATTTAACTCAACATTTGTTACTTTTCGAAGCACCATTGTATATTTACTCTATCTAATTCTTTTGGAACCCATAGTTCCTTTCGGTTGTGACAATCTCGATTATACAATGTCAACCTCTTCTGAAATAGCTGTATTCAATTTGTTTACAAAATGTTTCTGTAGATGGAAAAAGTGAAGTCACTAAAACTGGAACTAGAGTCAAGTTATATAAATAGAGGACAAATATCTAAGGTGACTCGTTAACACTCCCTTAACACAAGCTGATATTTAGAGTTATAAAATAAACTATAGATATAACGCGTGCGCTGATAGGTTGAAAACTGTTTACCGTAACTCGAATGAAAACATGGCAGTGTTTACTTTATAAAAGTAATATTGTCAGAACGCGAAAAAGTTGTGGAAACATTTCGCTCTCTGCTCGTGCTGTCACAACTATTTCTTATTCTCCCAAACGTGCACTCATGTTGCCTAACTCGATGGAAAACACGGAAATGTTTCCTATTTCTTGAATATAAATCGATTAAAATTATGGTAATGACCAATGATAATGGTAATATTTATTCAATCTCCCAAAAGGGCTTTTCAGATACTAATTACAAGTTTGAATTATGTGATTAGGGGTCTTATATATTATACACATAAATTGGGTTCTTGCACATTCACTTATTAAACTAATTAAAGAGTTTTTCTATTATCAAGTAGGCTGGAGCCGATATGATCGTATGAATATATAACATGCAGTTTCTACTGCCATATAAAAAGTGGATAATAATCAGATTGCATTCTATTTCTAGCGTTTTGTCCATAGATCATGCCATCTTTTGGGTGCGATTAAACTTACCAGGATGTCTTATAATAAGAATCGCTAACACTAACAGTGCTCAGCAGATAATGTTGACACCGGGAGGTTCACTTTTCGTACGTTGATGAGAATCAAATCGTCTTCAAGCTGAACGGGCCTGCTGTGCAAGCTAAGAACAATTTCAAATTGCAACTGCAGCATAATTCCATATTTCCAAAATAAATAATTTTCTTATAGTTCCTGAGCTGAATAAAACCTCTTTCACAAATGGTTTAGTAATTCTGAAATTTTGTTTGAGTGAAAATTACACTTCCTTTACCGTTTCAGTGGTATATTCATATACTCCGCACGTGCGCCGATACTATTGTATAAGCTAATCATTATCATAAGCAACATACAAACCAAATTATTTTCAACGATCAGTTGGATGACTCAATATTCACTTCTTAAAGCTAAACAATCAAGTCTTCTGTGATGTTGCAAACCCAACTTGATAAATTTGGCAAAAACCTAGGTTTCTTGTTCTTGACAGGAACTTTGGACATATAACAATAATAAAGTGACATTTAGACTACCAATATGCAATACCTTCCACTTCGGAAAACTTCGGAAAGTGTTCGACAATGTTCGAAAGGTCTCCGCAGTCGAAGGACTGTGTCGTCACAGTAACATTCTAATTCAAAAATGTAAATATATATATTATTGTCTAGAATTTTGATGAATATGCATGAAATTAATTTTAATTTTACTCATCGTAATTCAATTATTAAATATCTATTATTATCGACACAATAAAATCACATCTAGCGGATTAAAAACCAATTCATATTGATGCAGTGAAACAGTGCGACGGCCGCAGACAATAATATAGAACCACTACTTGCGGGTTATTTTCTATAATGAAATATGGGAATGGCACGATTTCATTGGACTTCAGTCTCGAAAAGATATAAAAATTCAACAATAACAGAGAAGACAGAGAAATGTAGACAGAGAAATATGTTTTGCAACTAACAAACAAATCATGTATTTCTTGTCACCAAGAAAAAGCGAACATCTACATCTATACTGCTACTCGCAAATTTCCGTAACTCGTAAGCACGAACAAAACGCGAGTGCAACAACAACAACAACAACAGCAGCAACAACAACAACAACAACATCAACAACAACAACAACAACAACAACAGCAGCAACAACAACAACAACAACCACAAACGACAACAACAATATTTTACCTCGGCCACACAAATTAACCACAATTATCATTCAGTTAATACAGAGACAGTGCTCGGTCGACACTTTATATGTTACACTTGTTCGTTTTACTGATAATTCACTGATTCCTTCGTTCAGATTTGAAAGGTTTGTCACTCCCGATAAATAAAATCTCTGTCAGTAAACTGTTCTAGTGTCTGATGGTACGTGGCCTGAAGCTATATGAAGCACCAGGGTGTGCAGTGTGAATCGAATATCTAAAGTGTGTATCATTGCAACGAGGAAAAGATGGTAGAAGGTTAGTTATGCCGAATTTGAAATCTAGTGTTGTAAAAGAGGTAGTTTTGTCCTGTATGGATAGCATTCAAAACTTAACTACTATAAAAGGAACACTGATATTTCTTATGCCCATTAACTTATGGTGGACTATAACAAAACTGAAAGATATTACATTGGCTTGAAAGCTGGGAGAAAGACAATAAACAACCACTCAACTCTTGAAACTCTGCTCTATTTGCTAAGAAAAGGGCCTTCTTCTCTTGTTTGCATACAATAAGAACACTATTACACATACCCAACCTTGTTTTAAAAGAGATTCAAGATGAATCAAAACTGCTCTCTGTACAGTACGAAAAGCGTTATCTCTGTTGCTGTGCCCGGTGCAAAATTAACTCGTTTACGCGCCATTCATTTGGTGGCTAACCCACTATCTCGTCTATTTTCATTTGTATACAAGCTGCTTTGTGTCGAAAAGCAAGAATAACAAATGCCAATTACGAAAGAATTCTATAAATTCCGCTGGGAAACAAGTCCCTGAACTTTGAGAGAGGTGGCATTTGATCAGCTGGTATATAGTAAAGATCTTCTCTCCTTCTATGCTGACGTTCAGGTTCTACTGAAGTATTATAAAGTAAAATTAACAAATTTGGGATAGATTCAGGTAGTATGTTGAGTTACATGTAGTATACATTGTTTTGTGAATTCTATATACTTACTCGATACTTATAGGGTCATCGAATGGTCTTCGCGAGCATGCGAGCAGAGCATTATTTTTTTGCGAGCACGAGCAAACGAGTACTGAACTAAGAAAATTAGCGAATTCGAGCAAGCGAGCACCCTCCAAAATTTTGCGAGCAATTCGAGCAAGGACCAAATTTTGCGAGCAATCAAAAATTTTGAAGAACCATTCAACACCCCTAAAAAAGGTCGCACAAATTCATCCTTCGGCAAGGCCGTTATTGAACCCTGGACCTTCGGGTGGGGAGTCGCAGACTCTTCTGATTGCGCCAACCACGCTCCATCTTAGGAATTAGTAACAGTTTTTAGATGTAGCTTGTTAGTGAGTTGTTAATAAATTTAAAGTTATTAGTGTGTGGATTATTTTATTACTATCATTATATTATTATTATTATTATTATTATTATTATTATCATTATTATTATTATTTATTATTTTTGTTATTAAACTAAAATGGCGAGTGTTAGTTTTCATGATACGATGCCAATAATCTCACAGTTTTTGCTGATTGATAACGGTCAATGTAGTCTGGTAGTCGGGTAAATTTGGTTTGAGAGAAAAATCATAAATGGATGAATGATGGGATGGATGATAGATGAATAAATGATAAGTGGATGGACGAGAGAATGGATGAATAGATGGATAAACGAATAAATAAATGAATGAATGAATGAACGAACGAACGAACGAACGAACGGACGGACGAATGAATGACTGAATTTATAGGGAGAACAGAAGACGTATGCTACACGTACATGTCGTGAAAATAGAAATTGTCAATCATGGCGGAGACACTGTCACAGTCCTACACATTTTTACAGGTGTTTAAGAAGTCTAATTGTCAATGAGTCAGTTGGTCAATGAGTCAGATATGTATGTATCCGCTGCAGACAGACAGACAGATACATACATACATACATACAGGCACGGACAGACAGATAGACAGACAAACAAACAGACAGACAGACAGACAGACAGAAGATAATTATTAGAGTCAAAAGCAATTTTTGTCAATACTACATGATTCCGGGAAAAAGTTCAATGTTTTTGCAAACAGTATGAGAGGGAGGAGGATCAGGAAGCAGCCAGGTACGTATATAAACAGACGGACGGAAGGACAGACGCAACGAACGGACAGCTAGCCAACAGAAAAAAACTAACAACCCGAATAGCGAGAAATAAATATTAAATGCGGATCGAGATACACTGTCGCGTGTGGACTACGTGACTGACAACCCAATATGCGGGGTTGGAGTGGCCCTGATGATGATATGGATGGCCCAATACTGAAACGATTTCGACACAGGACTGACGTCATAGACCACTCGCGGGTAAAGCACTTAAGCTTGCGTTGTGCTTTGTTGATCTTCTTATATCTAAAGAACACTCATTTCGCAGCAGCTTCTGCAAAATCACCGTCAGAATGTGCACAAATCTTCGTAAGGAGTTTGTCCTCAGAAATATCAAGTTGGATTATCCTGACATCTCTGCATTTGTGACCTCTCCAGTAAGTCGTGTTTGTTCTATTCTGGCGTTAACTGTAGGGATTCGTCTGCTAAGCTATCTCTAGACTTGTGTTACATCATGCGTAGGATTGTAAGCTTTTATACGGTTTAGCTTTGTAGTAAATTGATTGTGAACAAGCCTGAAGGTTTGGACACTAAGAGGACACTAAGAGATATTTACCGCAGAGGTCTGTACTGTTTACTGTCCGGCTTCCGAAAGTGAAAATCTCTTATAATCATTGGCCATCATTGACGGGCTCTCAGACCCAGTTTCTAGTTTCTGCTGTCTCTGCGCTCACTACTGTCTCGGTGCTGAGAAAGCGACGTATAGCTAGCGGTGTCCGTGTTGACAATACGATATAACATATGTTTTGGCTTGGACAGTCGCAAAGTAATCGCTGCTCCCCAACGGCCTGGACGGTATCCAACACAGAAGTCTGGCTAATTGCTCAGATAACATGAGTTAAGACGCGATTTACGAGAACGTGAAGCGATCAAGAATCGATACAAACAATTTACAACTGAGCTACTTAGCGCGATATTGCTCGAGTGTATTTTTTTATTTGTCTGCTCTGTCCTTGATGTGACTCAACTTTTGGTTCCTCCCGAGTTTTGTTATGTGAACTAAACTAATTATGACCTATGGCCGGCCGGGATTTGAAGGTTTCGACATCTTCAAGTGTGTTAGAGATTTTTAAAATTCACAAAATATGATATGATTGAATGACTGCACTTTCACTATTATGATCTTGTGTGTATATAAACATACTCCTGACTCATGCATTTCCGCCATGAAAGGTTCTTGTAAAACAAGAATATTTCGATATATTTGGTCAGTGTTTTGGCGGAAAAATAAAAAATAGACATATTTAAAAGTGGATAAATATATAAAATAACTAGGGGACAGAGCAATTCGTAATGATTTGAAAATAGCTGCAACAGAAAGGTGAACGGAAATTTGAGTGTATGAAGGCGGACGGCCGTAGTATTGTTTCAGCGTGTTTAATCACCAGGCGAGAGGTCAAACACGATTATACTGTCACTAAAGCCTATATTTAAAATTGTTTGAACACTGAACCGGCCTAATTTGTAAATTAACGTAAGGAGTTCCTTCCTTTCTGAATATTGTCCTGAGAGGACCGATCTGTGCATGTACACATGGACTCGTTTTGGTGCTCGTCTCTGTACTTCTCTGTTGCGTTTCAATACACAACGTGCCCAAGAGTCAGGCCGAAGAATGAAGACTGAGAGGGGAGGGAGAGGGGGAGATGGGGGAAGGG
>JANVCJ010060872.1:0-13193 GCA_026413505.1 Epizoanthus ramosus | reverse complement strand
TAGACTCCATAATCTAAGAATATTCACAAGAATATTTTCAGCCTAAAATCGGCAGAAAAATAAGAATATCCAGCCTGAGCCTGAAAAACAATATTCTTCTAAAAAAAGAGTGTAGAAGTTGATGTTATATGTTTGATCTATGATTAGATCAATTAGAAGTTGATGTTATATGTTTGATCTATGATTAGATCAATTAGAAGTTGATGTTATATGTTTGTACCCACACGGCGACAAACATATAACATCAACTTCTAGTTGATCCAATCATCTTGTAATGCCGCTTATAAGTAAACTTGTGTTGGTACAAAAAAACCTTTGAAACGACGAATGGATGATGCAAAATGGAAAAAAAACCTGTTCACGGCTGTTGTCGCCCTAGCTTTATAATTTTAATTAAAAAGGTCTCTGGTGTCAGTAGCGTCGGGGGTGAGGACAAAGCACGGTGTATGTAACGAATATTGATGAATGGATGTGTTCCCAAGTATGGTGTTTGTATAATAATTCTGTCGCATGAACGAAACAGAGCTAAAGAGAAACGTCAAAAACGTCCAATCGAATGGAGTTATGAGCTGTGTTCACAAATTAATCAGCTGCTTCTCATGACGTCATCACGCACGTGACAAAGTGCTGTCGGTGTCTTCATGCAGCTTTTGGTTGAAATTTTGAAGTGCGGCAAGTTGGATATGTTAATTTTAAAATATAGCTTAAATATAATTTGACTTGAGGCCATAAATTCCATACGAATTTGTTTGATATCATTCGATGGTACATGGTATAGAAGTCAGAAATCAAATAGCCCTCGAGGGGCGGGGACGGTAGATTTTGTCATGTGCAAACACACTTCATTTTGTTAGACAAGAAGAGGAGAGCTATTGTATTAAAACAAGAAACTGAATGAATATCAACTTACCTGGCCCTGACTTTCTTGCTGATCCTTGCTTCTTTAACAAATTGGTCCACCATGCGGCGCGCGTTATCGGGGTCAATTTGCGTTGTGGCTGATAACAGGCACCTTGCACGTGCAGCAGACTGTTTTCCATTTTAGAAGCTTGAAGTTAAAGGGATTGGAGGGTTAAAGGGATGTCGTAAAGAGAACAGAACAGTGACCCGACATTTGATCTGGACACACGTCGGCTGGCTCCTCGTGTATCAGCAACATTTTATCCATACGATGACGATGGTGAAAAGCGTGCTTCGCCACTCGCGGTAAATTACAAAAAGTCAGATCTGTTCACGCGTACAATTAATTCCAAATTGTTTCTCGAACGGGGCGATTTCCTATACTAATAGCACATCTGCGCACTCGTGGTATTACTGACACTTTCATCAAATACTCGTGATATTTTTCATTAATTCTTCTCGAACGGTGGTGTTTCCTATACTAATTACAAGAAAATTATAAGGTATGCAGAGGAGTAGAACATAAACCGCACTGACCATCTACATAGGAATGTGAATTGATACAAAATTAAATGCAAGGCCCGGCAGTACTATGAGGTGGGCTGATTTGATGCCGGCAAATATTTCGACAAGTAGTTGTAGTCTTTCCCAGACCGAAGCAGGGTCTCCGTTTGTCTCGTACCACAGTAGGTACTTACGGCCCTGAATCAGCCGCTATTGTTTTCCTAGTCCAATACATCAAGAGTACTCACTCACTCTGCCCTACTCTACCGTACCCTGCCCTGCCCTTCCCTGTCGAACTCGAAATGATCGAGTTTGTCAATTCTGTTCCTCAAATTCGGTAGAAGACTGCCAGATTTATCAAATATTTTTCGAAGCTTGAAAACCATTTGCTGGAAATACCCTCAAAGGAATCTTTTTAAATGAAAATAAAAGTATTATATACCGCTAACTGCAAAATATATAAATCAGTGTTTCTCAAAAAGACGACAGCTACTAACACCTTGACAAATATAGAAAGCGAAATGAATACGCAACTTATTGTGTAAATATGATTGCCACTTGGAGTGTTTTGTACTCGTTATTATTACCTGAAAGCTTTAGCAATGTACACTACTCATTTGTATCATGCCAATAAAGTACGTGTTTACATTACCTTACCTGTTCTACCCTACTGTACCCTGCCTTGCCCTACCCACCCTACCCTACCCTACCCTGCTCTAACCTGCCTTACCGGTGAGTGTGCATTACCCTACCCTACCGTCCTGCCCTGCCCTATAGCGCCTACCGACCCTACTCTACCCTACCCTGCCCTGCCATGCATGCCCTACCCTACCCAACCCTACCCTACCTTATCCTTTCAAGGGTACTCTTGTAAAGCGCATCGAGACGTTACGTAGGATGCGCTATATAAGCACCGTCATTTATTTACTGACTGGACAAGTCGGTTCGTACGTTGTAAGTTGTACTATTTATACTTCAATCGTTCCATAGCTAACCTCAGCAGGAGGTCCCCATGCGCGCCCATCACGCACACGCGAAGCTGTTCTGGTGAGAGGTACGCAGTGAGAGTCCCCGGAGGGAGAACTGAGAAGGGAGGACTAGACCAGATACGTTGACAGTTTCAGTCTCGGAACCTGGAATAAGATGTCGCATGTGATATATTCACTAACGAGTAACGTATTGATATTGCTCGTCGGAACACACAACTGCGAATCTATGCTTTCATCACTCGCGACTGGAGGACCTATTGATTATATAGTAATGTGCGAATGCGATTATCTTCAGCTTTTTATTAAATTGTATAAGTTATTATTTTCTGTTGATATATATTATTGAATGAGCAATGTCAGATGCTTGCGTCTGTAAAATGTTTCTATAATTGTATAAACAAAACTTCAAAAGCACTAAACAAATATAATGATTAATTGCCGCACTTTTGTCGGCTGGCACATGAAAGACACGGGACTTTTCTATTATAATTTGCTGATAAATGCCACAATTCTTCTAGCTAGCTAGCTAGTTCAGAGGCAGCATATGCTGTATAGCAAGAAGAATTTTATAGCAACGTATAATATAATAGTTATTTTTGCGCATAAAACGTGTTGTCTATTTAAGTACACATCTATCATTTCTTAAATTTGTTTAACAATCTCTGTGATTGACAAGCTGTCATTTTCAGGTAGTTCTCTAAAAATAATTTGCATGTGCAGATAAGTTTGTATGGATCGCTTAGCTTATAGTCAGAATACATTGGAATAAATTTGGAATCATCGAGCGGGTATCGTTGTGAAGCAGTTCTGTGTGAGTTATAATTACGTCGCTCATTTCCCAACAAAACAGCGAGTAGAGTGTGATGAGGAGGCACATGACTACAGAGTACAGGTTAGGGATGGCAGCCTGTTCCATTACTTGATAAAGCGATACAATATATAGAGATTTTTATTCGGTTAAAGCAGCTGGCTTCGGTGTAAACAATAACCTGTTTTGCTGGCTCCAGTTTGAGTATTACGGGGCTACAATGCTTCACATTGCTCGATCTTTGTGCAAATTACAATGTCAGGTCCGTTAGATTTACAATTATATATCTTGTGTGCAAAATATTTATCTTGGAACAAGAAAGCCATTCCCTACGCGATGGTAATATGAATCCACATTGGAAAAACCTAAACTCGTTGGAAATTAAAGTTTTAATATTCTGATGATAAGAATGTATTACGTCTTCTCAAAACCTTTCAATAAAGGCTTGGCTAGGGCAAACGAGAGAATTAAATCAGCTTGAAATGAAGCCAAAATGGAACCAAAATATTTTTAATTGTAATAGTCTAAACAATGGTAAGAAGTATTGATTGGCGATATATTGTTCAGTTCTTTGAAAGCGAAAGACTCCCGGGCAGGTTAGTTTGAAAATATGGAAATTTGTAACACGTCATTTAAAATTATGAAAAATTGTTCCGTGATTTGCTTCTTGCATATAAAAATTATTTGTAATCTACCACAGTGAGAGCCTATTGTTGACGACAAAAATAATTATAAGAAATTAATAACAAAATTCGTTCTGAACTATTAGCTATTTGGTATCTTGTTTTAAAATACGAAATGCTTAGTTTCGTCCTGACTGTCTTGTTATTATTGACTTAACTGAGAAAACAAAGAGAGCCAGAATATTCTTATTAATATTTCATCGAGGGCGAGTCTAGTCGATTCGCTCTTTTCCTGCTACGTGATAATCCCTGTTGATTTACACCTCTGAGTGACGCCTCGACAAAATGAATCACTTAGCTTAGCTTAGCGCGTGATTGGGCTGTCTAGCGGCCTTTAATAATGTAATCCCACGCGCTATTGTATTTAAAAACTATTATTGCACGCATAAATGTCTGAAAAAATCACGAGTGAATGACCATTATTCTCTGATCAAACAAGGAACAATAGGAACGAGTAAAAATATACAACTTGACTTTGAGAGCCACTTGTCACGCCACGCTGCATCAGTCGCAAAATTATTAATGTATGTCACAATCGAATATTTTCTTTTCTTAAAAGGACAAGATGGCTTCCGTTGAAAGTGATTTGAGTCTCGACTCTCCGGTATCTTCATCTTGTCAGGCATTCTCTGTGTCCAGTTGAGAACGAATAGAAACGCTATGGACTCAGAAAGGGAAGATAAAAGTAAAAGCGAAATAATGAAGTCTCAGGGAGAAGCAAATGCTGCTCGACGCATTCCTTCACGGAGAAGGCTTTCCAGTGGTGGCTTGCTCCGTAAGAGTCAGCACAAACGCAACAAAAACCCCAGCAAACAGTTGATTCGTTCACACACGTCAGACGAACTGTTTCTCTCTCATAGCAGCAGAAAGGCTTCTGCCAGTTGTGTCGATGCTGTGCTATGTAATGCTGAGTCTCGTAAAGTTGAAACTAAACGCATGGAAAGCCCCAAGAGAAGACATTCATTACCTGTGATGTCCCTCGTCAATAATGGAGCGTGGCTAGGCCAAGATACGGAAGTATGCATTAACCAACCTACTGCTGCACGCAATGGCGACATGGCAACAAGTGAGAAATCCAGCAGAGAGAGCCAAGAGGGCTATTCCGGGCATTTCGGACATTTAACAAATGATTCTCGAGTGAAAGATGATCGTGACGGTCGTAACAAGAGAGCAAGATCTTTCCCCGTGAAAGTTCACGACCTGTCTTGCACAACTTTCGCAGCTGACGGTGAAAATGGACCAGAAGTTATAAACCACGACGTTCTGAGGGACAATGTGCAAACTCAACATCCTTTGAAACCTGATAAACAGCAGAGGCGCAAATCGCTTCCTACAATTCTTAACAATGTTTCTTTGAGCAAAGACTTTGGAAATGAACTTAAAAGTCAGGAATGGGCACCAAAGGATTGTACACCTGAAAAAAGTAAAAGGCAGTTGACGACGAAAATTGATACCAACTCAAACCTTAAACCGAAGGACAGCAGGAAAACATCCCTTCCAACTGTTTTGAAAGCATTCAAAAGTTCTGTTGTTAAACATTTCCTGGAACAAAACGAAATCGACGACGTTTTTGTAATTGAACATAGCGAAGGGATTAAACAGGAAAAAAGAAATGTCTGCCAAGAAAGTGGGAAAAATTGCGGACGGTTTTTTCTGACAGCTGATCTTGAGAAATCGAGCGATAGCAATGATGAGAAGAATGAGTTATTCTACAATGAGAACATAAGCAACTCTGATGATCTGAAGACTGACCTTGGCAACACAACAGAAGGGGAACTTGAAACAACGCAGCAGGAATTCAAAAGAACGAAGATTCTTAAAGTAAGACCAAAATCACTCCCTCATGCATTTACGAACTCTCGCAACAAGACAAAATCTGACCAAACTGACCAATCTTCACATTCAACTTATGGTACTGTTGAACACCTAGAACGACGATCAAAATCTCTTTCTCTACTGACCAAGACTAGCGATATTAATATGGAAGACGGTTATGAAAACAAATGTGATATAAATACGTCTGGATGTGTGTCAGTGATACCAGCTGCACATGCATTATATATGGAATGTGCACAACGAGAGGTCCCTCCCCGCGAGAGGAAACAACACATTCTCCAGTCGAAGAAACCATTAACAACTAGATCAAACTCACTTCCTTTAGAAATTGAGATGTCGATAAACAAAAACGCAAATCAAACTGCAGACTTGGATGATGAGTTACAGGAAATTACAAAGTGTGTCGAGAGCGTGATTCAAGAGTTTTGTAAACACAAAGAACAATGCACAGGCCAGGCAAATACGAGTCATTCCAAATACAAACAGACGAAACAAGGCGGGAAAGTTCGAAAGCGTGCAAACTCTTTGCCACTAAGTGACAAAGCAGATTTGAACATCGAAAGCCAAACAAAGCGGAAAGGATTAACTTTGGAGTTCTTGCCAAGGGCAATGGATGTGGTTCACTGCCAATCTTCACCCTCAGGCGAACAGGATACAGGTGACGATCCTGTAGATACAAGTGTGTTTACAGAAATAGAAAGGTCAGCAAAGGGTCTTAACACACAGGAAAGAAATATATCTCGTGAGCTACAGGAGGTCCCTAATACTTTCATGTACAACTGTGAAACAATAGTGATTGACTCTGCGCCCGCGGAGATGTTGGAAAGTAGAGACAGTGTGCCAGTAAGCGATGGATTGACCAGTGAAACGCACGAGGATTCAGAAAGTTCAACAAATGAGCAACGGAACCAAACATCGTCAGAACATAGTCCGAGTGTACAAGAGAATGACAAACTCTCCAATAACAAAACAGAATGCAATCTGCGAGGAGATGAAATTATAAAAGAACCAGCATCCAAAAATGTTAGTTCCTTTATGGATGTCATAAATGAACCAAGTTTACAGGAATGGTCTCAAGATGCAGCAGCTATAATTGATTATACCGTTCAATGTAAACCAGCACCTCAAACTAACAATTACAAAGATGAGGAAATTGAAGAAAGTTTACCGAATGAACAAAATGAACATGAAAATCCAATATCTGAAAGATATGCTGCAGCAAACGATGAAAAACCAAACGAAGAAAATATAGAACTGAATGTTCCCGACTTGAGGATAAATGGGGAATTTGAACAAGAGGATTTTCCAAAAAATGTTGAAGATGGCATTACAATGACCTCTGAACTTGCCGAAGAAGAAAGTTGTGCGAAAGAAACTGACTACGTGGAAAATGAACTAAACACTGTAATTCGATCCGTACTTGAAGATCTGTTCTGTCAAGTGGAGAAGCTAAACAACAAAAAAAGTGGAACACATGGTAATGCATTTACGATGATCGATGAGAACGAAGAAATGATCAAAAGGTGTTCGAGTACATTGAATGATAATGAAACTAAAGGCACTAAATGGTCATTGTGCGTGAACACTGACAAATCCCAGGATCATCTCGTTGAACCGTCTGCACCTACTGATAACATCCATGAATCGGAGTCACTGCCACATCGTGTCCTAGAACCAACTCCACCTCAAGATAATAGCGATATGGTCACTACCCAACACACACAAGACTTGGAAAAAGAAATGGAGCTTGAATGTGAAGAGAAGACAAAATCAGAAAAAGAAACACTGTTTTGTTTGGCGGATTTGTACAATGACGAAGAGCTTGATTCTGAAAGCGGGGATTATCCTGAGGAAACAGACTTTGAAGACATAGAGAATGAAGTCGAGGAGATTTTAGAAAAAGCAAACAATTTTAATGACATTGTGGACGGTGACACATGCGTGTTTTCCGCAGAATTCTCCCGACCATTATCTGAGGAGAATTTCAGTGCAATTGTAGAAGGTGACGTTGCTGTAAATCGAAATAACCCTGCGACTGCAGAAATAGGCGAAGGTCAAGGTAATATTGTCTGCAGAGATTCTACATGTCTTGTCGAAAGTGTTCAGCCAGAAAAGTTGTTATTAGAAGTTGAAGAACTAAATAGAAACACCAACATAGCGCAGCCAATCCAGGATGATACAGGCAATACTGAATCACGTTCTATGAGTGAAGTGCGCCGGTCAACAGAGCAACAGAACCTTGAATGTTCTTCTAAACGGACTTTACAAAACAATATTGATGAATTACAAGAATCTGTCATCACTGAACGTTTCTCTGATACCGAATTAATAAAAGTGATAGAGAACCAGGACTTTGAAAGTGTTCAACACGAATCCGAATTCGAAGGTGTAGAAACTGTGACATTAGAACATTTTACAGAGGAGACACAAGAAACTGTCATCACTAAGCTTTTCTCTGACCCATGGGTAATCAGGTTGGATAAGACACAGAACTATGAAAGTGCGAAACTGGAAGCTGCAATGTCAGAAAACCATTCACAGGCAGCCAGTGAAAAGCAACTGGAAAGTTCTATGAACTTAAACTCTTTATCAACACCGCGAAAGGCGCAGCAGGAACTAGAAAATAGTCTAGATTACGAAAAACTTGAACAACTTTCAAGTCAGTCAGAAGAATTGAAAACAGAGCAGAATGCTGAAGATATTGATTTGTGTGTAGAAAACGAAAGCAGTGAAGGACGAATAGTGCAGCACGAGGAAGTCGTCCGAACACACACATGCTCTGTGCAGGTGCAGCAAGAATCCGACATTACCACGCGCAGAAACAAACTGACACTTGAACTCGACGATAATTTTCAGAACTTTGACAGTGTTGAGATTTCTGATGCAAGTCCAATTGATAAGTTATTTCAAGAGTTGCACTCGTTGGATGCTCTGGATATCCCGCAGTTCAGTCGGCCCCGAGTGTACACATTACCACTCATGCAACAGATGGAAAAAATCGTGGAAGTGCCGGGCGAGGTTTCCCCTGATATCGAAAGTAGAGATTTCCCACGTGTGTGCCGCCCTATTGATAGTATTCGCGCTGACATTTTACAGCTAAGGAAATCTGGTTCACTGAGCAGAGATGCGAGAAATAAAACAGAGAAAACCAAGCGCTCGCTTTCTGCGCCGAGCAACATACCACAGTGGAGAAGCAACAGACATGATTTGTACCCATTACAGGAAGAACCGGAAGTGCCCGAGATGACTTTCGACGAACGCCTGGCGCTATTTGACAAACTGTTAGCAAAGTCTTTAAACACTATTCTAGAGCCTGATTTCACTCATTCCAAGTCGCCATTGCATCGTGCCATTGCTAAAGAAAGATTTGACTGCGTAGAGTTTTTGATCGAATGTGGTGTTGATGTGAACGCGAATGATGAATCAGGATGGCCTCCGTTACATGTTGCTGTGACCAACGGTTGTTTTGACTGCGCTGTTTCACTCGTGGAGGCTGGCGCCGACCTTGGAGGGTACACAGACTTAGTAATGGCGGAATACAAGAGACTAAGAAGGCAAGTCTACTGCAGAACACTGTAAACAAACACATTTAATCATAGACCTGTTTTAGTAAAACAAACACAACTGCGGCAATTTCGATAAACGCAATGACTGGGGATAAAAGTATCTCCCAATTGTAAATAATTGCTTCAAATTAACATGGTTATTGCTTGAAAAATAACACAAGAACGTACGTGTCTATACCTTAGGACATTTGTGAGGCACTTGACATATTTGTAGGGCTTATTGTATTACACGCTTCACCCTTGTACACGAATCTAGATACTATACATTGCAAATAATCCACTTTTCTCTTAAAGGTTCCTTAACTCCGTCTCAAAGGGCGTAGTTCCTCTGTGGATGATGTACGCCTTTCGCATAAATCAGTTACTTTCAGTTGTAATCTCCCTACCACTATCCATACAAAAATGCTACAAGTGGGGAGAATTTGGTGATGCATCAGGAAAAAATGATGAAAAGTAGTGTTCCGGCCACAGCCTATGCGGAGCTGGTCCTTTCATTAAACCGTAAAAAGCAAACTGGTTTCAGATAGCAGAAACATTTCATGAATATGTTTTCGAGAAATAAGACCTACTTTGGAAGAGATCACTAAAACTAGCACTTTTCAGTTGTAAATATCTCCGAGTGGCTTTATAACAATTCGATAATAATTTGCTACGAATGTTGTCCAACC
Organism: Epizoanthus ramosus; assembly: GCA_026413505.1. Lineage (NCBI taxonomy): Eukaryota > Metazoa > Cnidaria > Anthozoa > Zoantharia > Epizoanthidae > Epizoanthus > Epizoanthus ramosus. Next base: position 3,239 of record JANVCJ010060872.1, on the reverse strand, counting down.
TTAACAGGAGTAAAGTACTAACAGTTTTGACATACCATTGATGGTTAATAAAAAAAATGAAAAAAGCTATTAAAGCAGCCTTGCGGTTTTTCTGCTATGTGACACGTGCAAGGGAGAAGGAAAGAGGAGGAAAGAGGAGGAAAGAAGAGGAAATAGGAGGAAAGAGGAGGAAAACTGAACAAAACATTTGCAGCCAATTAAAGATTTTATGCAAAAAATTGTGGCAAAAGAATTCTTACACTCCCTATCCCACAATTTGAACTAGACCTCGACTGTCCCTAACTTGGCGAAATCGCCTGGTGCACCCGCTAACTGCGAAAACAAGTGTGCTGCTCGCTTGCGCTTCCGATAGCACTGATGCGAATCGCAGATAACTAGCATGCTATATATCTTTAATATGGCCGTGTTTGGGGAAAAGGGAATGGGGGCGAGGAAAAGAACCAAGGGCCTGCCCGAGACGCCCACTATTTTGAATTTCTAGCCATGTATCTTATGGATTTTCATATGATAAAGTTAACTTAGTTTCTCCTATATGTTCATTGTTCCGTCAAAAGAAATTGAGTGATCTGCCACAGATATAGCACGGGATTATAGTAGGTATGAACTCACTATTCAATCCTGCTTTGATCATGTTGATGGTTCTTGAAAGGTCACCAACTTATCTTACATGCTTTCTTTGGAAACTGTTGTAAGCCTTTGCATATTATGGGCGACTTATCTTTAGTTTGCTTTCATGTTCCCACATTCTTTTGTTTGCATTCTTTTTTGTCTCTTGCTAAATCCCGCTTTCGGAGTGGAACCGACCCTTGCGCATACAAAGCAAACTGACAGCACATGCAGCGCATGCGTCTGTCCATCTGTCTATTTGTACAACTGTCTATCTTTCTGTTTGCCCGTCTGTCCGTTTGTCTGCTCGTACGTCTGTCAGTTTGTCTGTCCGTCTTTCTCTCTCTCTGTCTTTCTCTGTCTGTCTGTCTGTCTGTCTGTCTGTCTGTCTGTCGTCTGTGTCTACGTCTGCCACACAATAATCACTGTATTGCAAAATTATACTTCTCCAACATAAAATATTAACAACTAGAACGGAATCTATGTATATTAAGGATGTTAGCAATCACATTCACAATTTAATAATCGAACATGGCAGATATTGCAAACCACATTTACCGTTGGGCACAGATGAGGTAGTACTAGTAGAGGACGAAATTAATTTTATTTGCGAATGTTGTTAGTATCTTTCATATATGAACAACAATTGTAGGAATTCAACTGCAATGGATCATTCTGGTCTAAATTAAACAAATCTAGTTAGTCTTCTGAAATGGCTCTAAACAGGTGAAACCTTGACACTCCCATTATAATTATATGAAATTGCAAAATTTGTAAGGCAAGTATAAGGAGAACTGAGCAAGCTGTAACATCACTATTGATTATATAACCCAGTGTTATTTTGACAATATCGTCAGTAATGATCAGGTCAATAAAGCTTACATGTATCTGTCTGCCTGTCTGTCTATCGTGTCTGTTGGTCTTTGTCTGTCTGTCTATCTATTTTATTATCTATCTCAGTATCTATCTATCTATCTCTCTACCTACCTACCTACCTACCTACCTACCTACCTACCTACCTACCTACCTACCTACCTACTTGTCTGTCTGTCTCTCTGATGCAGCATACTAAACTCGGAGGTCGTATTTGCAATAGCCGGTGCTAATACACGCCACTCTTCCAAACTTGGCCAAGAGTTTTTAAAAAGGAAGAATTTGAAAAACTAGAAGTCATGTTTAGTTTTCCGAGGGAGGGATTTCCGCTGCGAAGTGAATGAGGCGTTTGCATTGGAGGCTACGTAATTAGCGAGATATTGCGCTCTGACAGGCATGCAATGCGAATAAAACAGGCGCCATTTGTGCCAACACTTACTGTTAACGGCTCGAATTTAATCAGCCTGACAAATCGTAGTGTGTAACCCCATCACGGGATAGCTGGATGAGATGGAGAAGGTACCCCTATCGCGGGATATGGCTGGACGAGATGGAGAAATGACCCCTATCACGGGATAGCTAGGTAAGATGGAGAAGGTACCCCTATCGCGGGATAGCTGGATGAGATGGAGAAAGGACCCCTATCACGGGATATAGGTGGACGAGATGGAGAAAGGACCCCTATCACGGGATAGCTAGATAAGATGGAGAAGGTACCCCTATCGCGGGATAGCTGGATGAGATGGAGAAAGGACCCCTATCACGGGATATAGCTGGACGAGATGGAGAAGGGAACCCTATTACGGGATAGCCGGACGAGATGGAGAAAGTACCCATATCACGGGATAGCTGGAGGAGATGGAGAAGGGTCCCCCATCACGGGATATAGCTGGACGAGATGGAGAAAGGACCCCTATCACGGGATATAGCTGGACGAGATGGAGAAGGGACCCCTATCACGGGATATAGCTGGACAGGATGGAGAAGGTACCCCTATCACGGGAAAGCTGGATGAGATGGAGAAAGTACCCCACTATCTCAGTCTATAGTGAGTAATCGTTATCCCAAGCTGCGACACATTGTCTGAATTATCAAACTCTTGGTGGATGCGATTGCTCTTCGTTTGTCGATATGGAGTCAATATATTGTCTACTGACAAATGCAATACTTTCTACAAATAGTTTAATGAAAAATGATATACACTTTTAGGTGTTAACAAGTTCTAGCACAAGCAGAAAGGCTAGTTACGTTAATCAGCTGCACACGTAATGAAACACTTCTTGACAATGGACGTAGACAAGTACCGTAAACCTACAATATAACGCCCCTGATGATACGCCTTCGCCGATAATAATCCCCCGAAAATAAGTCAACCCCCCCGAAAAGAAACCCAAAAACTTTAAACAGAACAGTACTTCTGAACATGCACAAGCGTACCGAAAAATAAGCCCATTTGTTTATACGTGTATAGTAATTTCTAGCCTGCGATGCAAACAAACTAAACCCTTGGTTAATTAGTGTTTCAGAGTTTCAGATATCCTCGCGGCCGGCTGCACGCAGGCTTGCTATCTCGGATTATTTTAAAATATTAAAATAATGCTATAATATTAAAATATTGAGTATTATTATTAAAATTATTATTATTAAAATATTTTTATTTAACAAATAGTTTCCATTTTCCGTGCGTCTGTTCACTAATAGATGTTCAAATGACGTCAAAAACACGGCGAGACAACCAGAAGTGGCACACCTCGCCGTGT
>JANVCJ010060761.1:0-13194 GCA_026413505.1 Epizoanthus ramosus | reverse complement strand
CACGAGATCAACTGGTCCGTTCCTTAACTAATTTACTTACAGCCAATGTAGATAACCTGTGTGGCTGGAACTAGTATTGAGAAGAATGTTCCATTTACATAATAGAATAGCAAGATTGGACCCTAACCCTTAAACTTCAAAATGACACCCAAAACATTGTCTTGCCTACAACTTTTATCGTTAAAGCCATTGCCATGAGCTTTTCAGTACCTGTAGTTACTGAAATCCAGTTTTTTCATTAAGAAACGCTTTTAGTCTCACTTTTCTAGCTTTACGTATCTTAATTTTGTGTTTTAAGATTAGCAATAGCATTATCTCACTGTTCTTAATAATTTTCTCAAATTTTATCAAATTTTCTCAAATTCAAGATGTAGGACATATCTTTTCCCCTTTATACGTTCGTGTTATGATTTTAAGCCTATATACGTTTAATGGTTAACAATACGTTGAAACTTCTATTACTACTATCATAATTAGTTATTAATTAGTTCGGTTACCTATCTATGAACGCATCATGTATTTCCATTGCATTACAGTGTACAAATTCAGCAATTTACGAGTCAAAACTGATATCAGTAAGAATCGAAGACAATTTCAAAAAAAAGGGGCGACGGCAAAATATCCCGATGTCACTCATACTTTGTCATATCATAGAGTTAAGCAAACAACTGAATGAATTGGGGTTAGTTTGTTAAAATTATCGATATAAAAGTGCGATAATGCGAGCTATTTTATCCTTCAATTTGTCTCGCTGCTTACTTAAGTCTTTAAAATGAGGCAAACCTTGTCAATTCTCAGTGAAATAAGATAATGAAAAAGGATTAGTGTTTGTCGGTTATAGTTGAATGATTTAAGCTCATTATAAAACCAAAAGTTTTCAACTTGAAGTTGAATCTGAAATTCCCTTAGGCGGAACAGGAAAAGGGCTCAAACTTGTGTATTTTAAAATAATAATAATAATAGTAATAATAATAATAATAATAATAATAATAATAATTAGCATTTGTAAATGTTCATATGCACTATTTACAGTTTAAAAACTAAAATTACTAATAATGGTATAATCCGTATTTAAAATACTATGAACCCTTTGGTTGTCTTTTATAGGCTTTATACACACTTTCATTTAGTTAAAAAGTTAAAGATGTTAACTTTTCAACTGAATGAAAGTCTGTGAATGAAACCTATAGAAGACAACCAAAGGGTTCATAGTATTTTAAATATGCATTTTAGTAAAGCTTTCTTGGCGGAGACTGAGAAAATATCGAAGAAGAAGCTAAGTTAGATATCTATAAATACCCCTTCCCGAAAAGATACGGTTTTAGTTGCTTTTTAAAACATACAACACTTGGTGCGGCAAGAATTTCAGTTGGAATTGCGTTCCATAACGCTGGTGCTGCGGCAGAGAAACTTCTGTCGTCGAATGTGGCCAGGGTCTTAGGGCGCTTTCCATTTGTCGTATTTAACTGGCCAGTCTGGCCGGCCCAAGCAAATGGAATGGGGCAATTTACGGAACTAGTTTAGGCCAGAATGGCCCCGCTACTGGAGTAGAAGTACTGAGCAGTTCGCCCGTTCTGGTACGAAGTTGTTGTACAAACATAGGGTGATATTAAACTGCCTGGCCAGACTGGCCGGACCCAACAAATGGAAAGTGCCCTTAGTTTGTAGCTTTTGCAGTAGCACTTCGTCTGAAGATCTGAGATTGTATCTTGACTTTGGTTTAAGCTGGATCAGTTCAGTGAGATATGCAGGGCCAGCTCCGTTTATTACTTTGTAGGTGATTAGAAGGATCTTGAAGTGTATACGATATTTAATAGGTAGCCAGTGAAGTTCCTGTAAGTAAGGATATAAGGAGAGATATGAGAAAAACGGCAGAAACTGCAGATAAGCCTTGCAGCAGCGTTCTGGACACGTTGTAGTTTCTGAAGTTTACAAGCAGGTAGTACCATAGAGGGTACTGTCATGTTGCAGTAGTCTAGACGGCTGGTAACAAAGGCATTGACTATTGTGTGAGTGTTATCAAAGCCGAGAAATTTCCTGATTCTTCTAAGGTTAAACAGGTGAAAAAAGGCCGTTTTGCCAGTCTTATTTATATGCGAGTCCATCTTGAGCTGACTGTCAAACCATGTACCAAGGTTTCTGATCACAGGGGAGGATGAGATCGTTTCATTTCCTACGTGTAGCGAATCAATATTCACTTTAAACAACTGTTGTCGCGTTTCTATAACAATAAACTCAGTCTTGTCGTCGTTAAGTTGTAGTTTGTCCATTATCATCCTGCTATCTGTGATCTTGCAATCTTGTTAGAATGGTGACCAGTCTTTTCTTGCTCCTGATACATCCTCAACGACATCATCCCTGAGGTGCTGAAACAGTTTAACTTTTTGGTAAGGACGAAGTACAAACACGGGAACAAACTCCAAAGAGTTTCTATAATCCAAACGTTTTCTTTTTTCATATTTCGACTATTTGAAATTGGCGTTCTTGTACTACTGACGTTTATATTAATTTGTATGCAAGTTAATCCGTCTGGTGTCAAGACGCGCTACTTTATATATTATAAAGACAAACTGTCACCTGATGTAGCTTTGTAATTCGTGCTGCGAGCTAGTAAATCAGCTTTGGCACTTAAGTACTATCTGTAAGTCTTTCTGGGTCATCCTCTCGATTTATAGCCCCAAAAGCTATTAGGATGACCTCAACTCTTATATTTTTTCAATATTATGTAAATAACAAGCTTTATTCACCTGATATGCAATTACTTATTTATTATCCATGAATTTATATTATTATTGATCTGTAAATATTTCAGTTGAAATAAAATTTGATTTGATTTGATTTGATTTGATTATCTTGCTGCGGTTTGCTATCAGCTTTAAGCGAAGTACTCATTAGTTCTGGTTTATGTCGTCGGCTGCCGTCTCATCGCGCAGGATGGCGATTGTTCTCGCGACATCTACCGCCAGTATCAAATTATACCACAGCCCGGCATAATTTTACACGTTATTCAAATCATTTCAGAAAGTCGTTTTTGATTAGCTCATACTGATCGATCTAGGCGTACTGCTCAGCTCATTATCTAAACCGAAGTGTAATTCGACGACAAAAGACCGACTTTTATATAATATTTGTTAAATCTGATAACTGATATGAACTCGCAACACAATTTTGATACAGCGCGAATTCGCGGAATGTTAACTCGCCGATAATTTATGTTATATTCATAATTGAAATATTGGCATGAATAGAACACATGACAGGAACCATGCAATAATTGAGAAATTGTAAAACGAACATTTAATTACAACAAGAATCGCAGTACGTGCCTGAAAGTAGTAAATGCGTGAAGTTTGCGTTCTTATATTCTGGTGATTCACATCTTCTGTTATCTGATATATTTTAGAACAAAAAAGTTATCAAAGTTTTTAGTTAGTTGCAAATCGTTCTTCGTAACCGACCAAGCTGCATGCGCATAAATTGTTTGATTTCCTGTAGTTAGTTTGTTTGTTTGCACGTGCGGAGGTATTAAACAAAGGTCTGGGTCAAGTTGTTCAAAGAGTGGCTAGCACTATCCAGCGGAGAAATCTTTATCCAGCGGATAAAATAACCTAAATAGTTAACACTTATCCACTGGATAGCGCTATTCACTCTTTGAACAACGGGGGCCTGGAGGTACTAAGGGGCCGTCGGAAAACCGATTTGTTAACGCTTAACCCTATCTGGGCCGGGCTATTGTTGGTGTCGTTAAGGCCGGGGGGGGGGCTCAATCGGCCGCCCCCTCTTTAATTTCCTTAATATAAATGGTAGTAAAGCCATAATTGGTAGATTAGTTAATTAGTCCATGATGTACATTTTGGCAATTAGTGAATTCAATTATGACGTCATGTGACGTCACAAAGTCGCCATCTTGTTTTTCGTGGTGGCTATCTTGGATTTTTGATGACGTCAAAATTTTGCCTTAATTGATTTTAGAATTAATCAAAAAATATAAGATTGCCCTTTGCTGAGCTAGATCTATAATTCCTGTGAAAAATTCCAAATTTAAATTAAATTTCCAGAAAAAGTTTCATTCATAAACATGGTTGCCATGACAACAAAGGTGTATTTACAGCTTCGATTGGCACATCAAATTGTCCGCTAATAAATTTCGGGAAAAGTCAGGAAGTTTCAAGTTGATTGTATTTACCGTTTAGAAATGGTGAAAGAAATGTCCTTGGGGGGGCGATTAGGCCCCCCCCCGGCCCCGATAGGGTTAACAACATTTTTTTTGTGACGTTTGAGTCATGCCTGAAATAAAATCCCAGTTGGTAAGTTATCAACAAGTTAGTTTTTGATTGTGGCTGCTATATGGGAGCTGGTCAGCTGGCAGATTTAATCACAAAATGCATAAATTAGCATAATACTCATAAACGAGCCTGGGGGACCCCAAATTTTTATTGCATTTTTGAAATACCTTCATGTTAATTCTAAAACAAGCACACAACAGCTAAAGAAAATCTAAGTGCAACTTGTATTTCGATGGAATGACCTTAACTATCAGTTCAAGTTTTCAGTTCGCAAAAACATCGGGTGACCACAGATTGTCAAAGCAGGAATGATCCAGTGGAGATAAATAAACAAACATTCTAATTTTAAAATTCTAAAAATGATGGCGTGACCTGTCATCGCGATCACGTGATATGTTTCGGTTTACCAAACAATATAAATATTAAAATTATAGATATCAAGTGGCATGATCTTTAAAAACAGAGGGCGGTGTCATATCAGGATATCGAAACTAGCAAGACATGGCGTCAGCAGTTTACTTCAGGCCCTTTAGGTGAGTAATATAATTATAAACGTAGGATTGCAGTAGGAGAACCAGTTACTGGCTGTTGCTCTTGCTTTAGAGCTGTGCGTACATGTTATCTTCCTGCAACTACTACTACGGGGCATTTCTTAAATTTCTTCGCGGCTTCTAGACGTAGTTATCTCGAAGTTGAACTGACCGCGACCTAATACTGTAATACAGCGTTCAACATCTTCATTTTGGGCGCTTTTGATTTGTCGGGTCTAGCCCAAATCTAAGCTCTCAGTTCAGCTTCCTACATCTCATAAATGCTTTGTATCAGAACACGAAACTCTGAGCAATACTTCTACTTCAGTAACGCGGTCAGTCTGACATCGACCATTTCCGAACTTTCACGTTGTACCAACCCGATCTGCTAACTAGACTAGCTAAATCTTCGTCTAACAAAAACTAGCCAGAACTTGAAAATGGAAGTACTTCGACGTTTAAAGTACTGGAATTTCCCACGGACATTGAATGTAATTCTTGTGAACCGTTCGTCGTAAAATCTTTTTTTAAAATATAAATTTTTTTGACAAAAACAACATGAAATCGCATCTGAGCTCGAGGTCATTGGAAAGTGCCCTTGCTTGGATGTTCCGCACTGGTCAGTACCAGTCTCTGAAACAGGAAGTTTCGTAGTTTATATGATTTCTTCAAGGTCCTAGCAAACCAAATCCCATCATGTTTTACATGACTTTCCCAAATGAACAGTACTATTTTTTACATACGTAACAAACCGTATATGGTATACCGTATAGTCCTACAAAGACCTCGATCGATTCTTCGAGCTGATACCGAACATCGGTTTCAGGTTTCATTCTGAATGTGGTTTGAATTTAATGCTAGTGAGACATGCAAAGCACAAGATAAATTGTATTCCTCCTTTTTAAAGTATCTTGTAGCAGACAAGGCCACACGAGATTTTTCGAAGGTTGTTAAATAGTAACTTTGATGCATACGCTGCTTCGCATGTCACTTCACCTGCGTTCAGAGCACGTTGTTTGGATCTTCAAATTCAAGATCGACTGTTCGTATCCGCAACTTTTATTCAAACTTATTTGATGGAAGCATCATCGAGGTCACGAACGATTTAGTGACATTTCACGGAGAAAACAATGTTCTCTTGTAAGTTTTTCAGCGCTGTTAATTGGTCTGTTATGTGTTCAGAGTTTGCCGATCGAACACTGGATCGCTTTCACCATACCAAAGCTAAAGGAGATCGATTTTATCTTCATCCTCTTGAAAGTAGATCTGTCCCTGACACAGACACGTTGTCCCTGAATTAAATCTACCCAGTGTGGCGCGTTGGTCTATTGAGAGTAGCACAAACAATATGCCTATTAGGGCACAACAGAGTAGATTTATATACTGTTTAAAATTATTAGAGGTTTACTGTACTTTGCAATAAAGAATAATTCATAGACTATACTTGTAATAATTCATTTTATTGTTTGAAGTTACTGTTATCGCTATTCTGAGGTGCAAGTTGAAGAACTCATGTTTATATCCAATCAGTTTGATTCATTTGATTTAATACTGCTAAAAACTGTGCGTTACGTTCTGAAAAGCGTGGTATAAAATATTACATACCTCAGCTTCATTCGTGTGACATGAAGCCTGTAGTTGTAAAATCCACCTTTATGATAGATACGTTTTGGTTGTAATAAAGTTGTATGACAGTACTTTTATATACCACGTCTTTTCGTCATTTTATGCCTCATGGTTAAAGATTGTTGTGGATTCACTCGGCAGCGACTCGTAAATCGGATCCAATTACAAAAAGCGCGTGGTATCAAAGACTAAGAGTACATACCACGACAATCTATCGTAAATTTGTTAAATTGTTATTGAGGTGTAATCGCGAATAATTTGTACTGACGTCATCTAATTAGTGTCAAAACACTCGCCCGTTACCATGACGGCGACCGTGACCGTGACCATCACCATCACCGTGACCTTGACGTTGACTGTGACTGTAACTGTGACTGTGACTGTTACTGCGACTGCGACTGCGACTGCGACTGCGACTGCGACTGTGATCGTGACTGTCACCGTCACCATGACCATGACCGTTACCGTTACCATTATCGTTATCATTATCATCATTTTTAGTAATATTATTATTTTAACTATTACTATTGCTATTGATATAGTATTGTTATTTCTATTGCCATCGCCACCGCCATCGCCATCGCTCTTGCTCTTGCTACTGCTATTACTATTCTTGCTTGTGAGATGCTATACGACGTCGTACTTGGTCTGCCATGCATTCCAACGTTGTATCTGTTGGCGTAGTGTATGCCACTGATGTTCCTTCAGTTGCCTTCCACCCGACAGGTTGAGGGTTTGAGTCCTGTTGGGGATAATTTTTACCCACTTTTATTCCAGTTCTGTACTTCTGTCGCTTGTTCTAACGAGTCATACAGGTACCGAGGCTGAGAAATTGTTCGAAGAGTGAACATCTTTCCCGAGCTGAAGCCGACGGCAAATGAGAAATTTTATAATTCAACAATAATTTTTCGATATAAATACACATCATATATGAGTAAGCTGTAAATTTGCAACCAGAAAGCTTTGGAGACCTACACAAACTGATCAATGTTCCTTCACTTCATATACTTCGACTATAAACTTTGCGATCAACTGAAACTGAATGAAGAGTCACGTAAACGTCGATGCTTATCTCCACATTCTGCAGGTTTTGTGGTATTTACCGGAACTGAATTGTCCTCAACGAATTCTTTGGTAGGTGGTTTGAGCAAGTGTGAAGAATATTCAGTTATTACTCAGTGTAAATAGCAGTAAGGCAAAGGATAAATAACCAATTCAGCCATTCCAAAGCATCATGATCACGGCTCGCAACCATCACAATTTTGTCTGTTCCACAGCATTTTCACGTGACCGAAAACCTAACGTATGATTGGACGATCGTAGATGGGGAATCTTGTGCCTGAAGCGACTCGGGCGGCGAATGCCAAGATCCTGACGATCTAACATTTATTCCCTAAAGAAGCCCTCCACAGAAAAGAAGTACTTTAGTTTATGTCAAAGTGATAAAGTCTGTGAACAACTTCGGAAGCAAATTTTCACAGGAACTATGCGATTGATTATGCAATTTTAAAACATGCTAACCGCCATCCGGTTCCTATTCTAAAAAGGCACATCGGCCCAGTATTAACCGCGCCTATTACGATGGCAGGTCACGTGATAATTCTGGGAAACAGTCAAATTGGCAACTGGGCAACTGACTTGAAGTGGCTGCTTTCTAACGGGCTTTGTTTCAAATCAAACAGTGTCAAGGTCTTGTGCACTCGACCTGATACCAACATTATATACTTGTGGTCTCCTGCAACGGGTATAAGCCATGCTTTGCCAATGATTATGCGTCTCTTTAAATCCAGCGCGTTCTGTCAGCTTCGAAACAAACTGCAAATTGCTAACAGGGCGCAAGTTTGTGAACGCGGAAGTCTGACCAGGTGTTTCAGATGCGGAGTGACAAGAGCTTCTTTCCAGCTATCAGGAAAGTAACTACATGTCAGGGGGAAGTTCGCATGAACTTGTACCTGTCATAACACAAGGCTGTGGATGCGAAAATGTGTCATAAAGTATTGAGCGGACAGCTTAGAACGTCGTCAACGAATTCACAACAGAAAGAAACAGCAACCTTTGAGTGTCTTAGTGACAGAACAGAAAGCAAGAGATAATGAACTCGAAAATAATGTCATCTCGGGTTTTGTATTGTTTGACATTCCTAAGAGAATTTCATATTGAACTTCAAGATTTTTTTACTTTGTAATGAACCGAATTCATAAGGGAAGGTCATCAGGTTATTTATATCTCTCCCACCTCCAAGGACATCAAAAGTTTGCTGTTTGATTAATGGCCAAAACGGTTTCAGCAGCTGTAGTCAGGTACGTACTTTTTTATAGAAACCAGATTTTTGGCTGAGGCTCAAAGTTTTCCTAATATTTTGGACATTTCAGCCCCAAATTATTCTTAAATTGTTCTTAAAACTGCAACCTGTTTGGACGTTTTAAAGTACGCGTTTATTGATCAGTGGACAGATTAAATACTGTTCATTTAAATGAACAAAACGTAAGGTGTATAGAGTTGCTGATTTTTGTAAGCTTCCCTTCCTTCTGCCTTCATGTTTCTCAAAATGGCTTTGTTAATAGCAAAAAGGAACCCTTCCACCTAACCTATTTCAACTAAAAACAATTTGGATCCGTTACAGGTCGCTCTGAAAATGGGCAATGTGCTTGCCTCTACTGCGGGTAGAAGGAACTTCCAGAGGATAGCTCGATTACTAATAGCTGGTGGTACCCGTGTAATAAGAGATGTGTTCGACTCGATTCACTCTCCTGCAGACCTTCCAGGCGTACTTAATGACCCTGTTAATATTGTGATATTGGGTAGAGCTAGGCTTACGAGACCGCAATGGAATGCCCTATATACAAGTGCTGGAATGTATGGCAAGTCCTCTGATTTTGATATCACGCTGTTGTGCTCATTGTTGAGGAATATCTGTAAGTTAACAGCTCCTGCAACGGGATGGGATACACTGCCACCTCCAACAGACCTCTCCCTAACCGCTGATCTGGTGAGAATAAAGCTCTACCGTAACTCGGTCTACGCCCATGTGAGTGAAAGTATGGAGATCAAGGACGAGGAATTCCAAACATTGTGGCAGGAAATAAGCGACACACTTATCAGACTCGCTGGTCATGTCAGTCCAGCAAAAGCACATGAGTGTCAATGTCAAATCAGTAGTTTTAAGAATGCTGCGCTAACGCCAGAAGATGAGAGAAATGAGAAAGAACTTACTGCTTGGTACAACAATGACGTTGAGGTAAAAGAAAATCTAAGGAAAGTTGAAGCTGCAGTGCGAGAATTCCATGACAAGATAGAAACGGTTGGCAAAAATATCAAGGCTTTGAAACTTGACGAGAACGCAGAGCGGATACCAAGCAGTAGGAACAGATTTGGAGTGAAAGCCAGACATCGTAATGCAGAAGGTCAGTGTAAATATACCTCTGAAGTATTTGCTGTCGTAAATACAACCTTTGTTTTAAATAGTTGTATTTTCATTTGGTGTGTTGTATATATGTGTACGCGTATATTTACATGACTGTATCATGCATACATACAATAACATACAAAAAACATACCTACATACAAACATAAATTCATTCTTTTATACAAACATAGCATACATTAAATGATGGTTCAAAAATGGCTAAAATGTTCAATTTTCTTGGTGACTCGAGTTTCATACTCAGCTTCACTGGCGATCATTAGACTAGTCAGTAAAGATGCATATTATAGTGGTTTTTAATTAGTAGCGTAAAACTGATTTTCGTGGCGGCACTTAGCAATTAGTTCAGATCTTTTGTTCAAAAGGCGTTGAAGGAGGCTAGAGATATCTGATGAAGGAAAACTGTGATTTTCCTAATATTATTCCACAAGGTGACAAATAAGATCAAACTTTTGTTTTCATCTGATGTTCTGAATGATCAACGTTGCCATGCATGGAAACATACTAGAAACATTTTTTAAAAACGGCACTCATTTTCTCAAAATCTAGACCTAACTAACTTTGCAAAGAAACTTTCTGACTTTTATGTACACGGTCTTGGCTACATCTAGACGAGTTTTGGGAAAAATGTACAAGAGCGTTTTCAAACTATTTGTGAATTTACATTTTTGAGTATGTTTTTCACATTCTTGTCTATTTTATTGCTTTTTGTATTTATAGAAAAAAAATGTAATCCAGCAACACTTCTTCTGAAAGATTTCGAGTGATTTAGATAACCAGTGCGAGCAGATGAGTTTACTTTCTGTTTCTGATTACTAGATATGGAATTATGAAGATGAGATGAAAAGTTGTATTTTAATAGTTGTCAAAAAGGACCTAAATTGCGTTTTACTAAATATGTTTAGAATTCTCTTACAGATTTTTTCATTTTAAAACTCTCAACACATAGCGGGGTCTACATTCTTGACAATCCCATAGAAGACGAATTAAAAAAACTGTTTCTACTAGCCTAGAATTAATATCAAACCTTGTAAACATTGCATAAACTGGTACGCTGTTCTAACTTGTTTTAGAGATATTTTCATCATTCCCATTGTTCTTTTTACTCCATATACTCTTGCAGTTAACTTGCTGCACGAGTGCAGGATGATTATTTCATATTGCCTTGTTCCTTGACATAATAAGCATGCAAATATTCCCATGCTACCATTGTAAAATTGCAATTGTTCGCTTGTTATCCCAAAAGTCTTGGAAGGTCTTCAATCATGTGGGGTTACGGCGACGCGCCGAAGGCTGTGATCCCCACCCCGACGCCTGTACATTCTTCATTTGCTGAATTTACGTGCATGTTTTATTAATGTATGTGTTGGCCACAACATTGCAACATTCTAAAGGTACATAAATATTCCATGTTTCCTGACAGTACGTATTCACATTGAATGTGAAAGCTTTGTCACGTCTTTGGAAAGTGAACTGGCAAATAAGAGTTCCAACAGGTGCGCCTGTGATTCAGATCACGACGAAGACAAAGACCACCAGGTGTTGCCAACAGACGACATACCAACATACCAAGAAGTGATGAATGCAGTGGCTTCAAACTATCTTCAATATGTATCACCAGTCAGTGAAAAAGAGTTCCATAAATTCCGTCAGTATATCGAGGACACAAGAGGCTTGTTAATTGTTGAGCAGAAACTGTCAAGTCTGTCAATCACTGTCAAGTGTAAGTCACCGGAGATCCTCCAAGAATTGTGGGAAGACTACGTGAGTGGCCATCTGAACCACGTGGCAGAACAGTACCTGGTGACAGAGGAAGTCCTCACTGAATTTGGATTGAAAGCGATCAAGCTGAGAACAACAGTAAGCGGAAAAGATTACCATAATGGAATGGTACTATTTCATTCAGTAGCAGACAGTGCAACCGAGTTGGAGAACGTAAGTGGGGAAACAGAGACCAGTATTTCTACTGAGC
Organism: Epizoanthus ramosus; assembly: GCA_026413505.1. NCBI lineage: Eukaryota > Metazoa > Cnidaria > Anthozoa > Zoantharia > Epizoanthidae > Epizoanthus > Epizoanthus ramosus. Next base: position 1,356 of record JANVCJ010060761.1, on the reverse strand, counting down.
AGGAAGCAAATAAAATCACGGCAGAATCTAATGCAGACGACGCAACTCATGTCAAAGGTAAGTCTGCCACAAATCTGTGTGATGGCACGTTTAGCTAACAGTCACATTTAGTTCTCAGCTTATAAAATGAAATACTATGAGATGTTTCTCTGATATGGGGGCCAACGATACACATCAACTTCAAATAAAAAGCTAACCAAGAGGATTTAGAGTTTTTATGCATACACGCTCTTCTGCAATTTTGATTTCTCGAGAAAACAAGGTAGGCTTTTCCTCTGCAAAAATTTGACTAAGTATATATGTTCTTAAGAGATAGTGGAATTTGTGGAAGAGAAGGACAAAGAGTACTCCGTTTTTCAATTAATAAAGAAGATTTTATAAAAATATTTTCATACTACATTATCAAAATAATTTATAGCAAAAGAAGAAGCTTATCAAAAAAATGAAGCTATTTCCAAATGTTTTAACGCAGTACTCATTCTACTAGTGATTTTTCCTATATGAGCAAATCTAAGTTGGTACCTGCTTTATAGGAAGAAAAGGCCTTACTCCAACCCGAATTACACGTCTGAATAAAAATTTGGTCGAAAATTCTCAAATTTGGCGTGAACAGGTTAAATAACACTCTTTTTGATAACGTCACACATGTGTTTCTCGCAAATCCATCCCACAGTGCACCACGACTCCGGAACAAACTCTTGTTGCTACGCTTTCTATACACTGCAGCTGCCAATTGCTCATTCTAAATAAAAGAACAAAAATACAGAAAAAATACAGACATATTAAGGTAATTTGTTTGTTTGTCCCCATTTGTTTTGTTCCTATGTGGTTGATCTATTTTTAGCAACGTGAGCTTTTCTAATTGGCTGTAAATTTATCGAATTCCGTGTGATATTTAACAGTCATACAACAAGCTTTAGTTTTATATCAGTGATTAATCCACGAGGCGAAGCCGAGTAGATTACCATTGATATAAAACGAAAGCGAGTTGTATACCTGTTTTAGTAGAAATTTATCGTGATTTATTAGCACAAAAATAATGAAATTTTATATGAAAAATAGAAATTATTGCTTTATTTTTAAAATAATTTCGTGTACATTTCTAGTACGCGCGCGCCAAATGCCACCAATCGTTGACTATCGGCTATTAGTAGAAATTTGCTGTGTTCTATTGCAAATGATAGTCAACGATTGCTTAAAGTCGTAGGCGCGCGCTGTAAAGCACAATTATTTTTGTTTCAAAAACAAAGATATATAGCGGTTTTATCGCAACTATCATCACGGCAAATTTCTACTAAAACAGTTATACAACTCGCTTTCATTTTATATCAGTGGTAATCCACTCGGCTTCGCCTC
>JANVCJ010060650.1:0-13202 GCA_026413505.1 Epizoanthus ramosus | reverse complement strand
AGGTGCTTTTTTGACACTTTCACTTTCAATTTGAAGTGTTTATTTAAAATAAGCAATCACTCTGGAATTTTTCCTGTAAAAAATGGGAGATTTTAAACGTGGGTCTGTCCACTTGCGGTACATGTACAGTAGTGTAGAAGAGTATGGCGGAAGGGGAGACTGGTATATATTAAAATTTTGTTTCAGCCTCAGTTTGTTCTTAGTTTGTTCTTAATTTTCGGACGATTTCAGCCTCAAAGTTCTTATTAAGTTTGTTCTTAAAAAAACAACAAAGTGTACTCTTAATTTGTAATGGCGTACGGTTCCCTTCCAATTCTCAGTGATTCTGGCTTAACAGGTAACGAGTAACGTATTATAAATGTCAGAGTTCACTTCAGAAACATCCATCTTGTCTATGTGTTAACAAATATCAATTTATCTCTGTTTTAAAATAATATCTAATTTGTTCAGTTTCGTTATTAAACTCAGAAATGTAAAAGTCATATGCCGGTCTTACAACTGAGGAAAGTAAGACACATGGATATCTCAAGCTAAGTCTCGAGGACCGATAAAAATCGCTAACGGCCGTTGCTTTCTGATGTGTGCCTTCAACCCTTTGCTTTTAGCTGAAACCCCCGCCGAGGTATGCCCTCAAAATCCAGCTGACATGAAGATACTGTCAGTACTAATATGGGATGGTACTGATTTGAAGTAGCAGTCGATTATTTTTTAGTTCGTTTTTTGTTTATTCATATAAGTCCTTGATCAAAGTTCATAAATTGTTTGTGCTAATCCTTTCCAGTTCAAAATAAATTCAGTAACTTTGTTCATGTAACGTCACATGACTTTTCTTTTCAAGCAACAAACTTTTTGATTTTCTTCCTTTTTATTACAAATATTGACTTCAATATTACAAATGTTAACTTCAAGATCAACATTTTTGACTCTCAGTAAAAATTGTTGTTAGGTGGCGAAAACCACGAAAAGTGAAGAAAAAATAGAATTTGAACGCAGAATGCAAATTTATGTATTCAGTTTATCGGTCCAGGATAAAAATTCTGAGTCACAAATTGCCAAATAAATGGTGGTTGACTAAACGATTCCAAGACCAAGTTATGTTTCATTGTACCGTAATAATACTAAATTTGAGTTTATACAGAATGATGTGTGAAGAGACAATGGCTTACGGCGAATCAGTTAATCGTATATTGAATAAGAAACGACAACTCCAAGGCTAGTATGAGCGAGTTTCTAACCTGACATCTAAAATAAAGATGAGAGATTTTCACAGATAGCGAGTGCTTTGACAAAATGACGAATGAGAGAGCTTTAACATGTAACCAGATTTTTCATGATCAGAGTTCTAAATAAAATAATTACCCTGAAAGCAGAGATCTGTCATATTCCCACGTTTTCGCATTGAGACATAGGAGACTGATATCTCTCCACAGAGTACGAACAATTGAAAAAGGGGTTTACAGCGGAATATACACGTATGTAAATCATGAGCAAATGCTTATCGTATATATCCTTTTCTGCTGTAGCTAGGATCGTAAATATATATAGTTTAAAGATTTTTATTTGGACATGCATGAACGCTGCTTTGACAAACTGATGAACAGGCAAAAATTTGATCAGTTTTATAGATTCAAATGACAGCCAATAGCGTTTATGAACGAATATATATCTGTATAAAAACGTGAGCAAACGTTCAGGATATAGTATCAGTCTTGCTGTCTGTGGTTAGGACGGTCGAAGCTCAAATTTGAGAGCGAAATAGATGATTTTTGATCATACACTTGCATTAAGCAACGAATGGATTCATATATTAAACAGACTGAAAAACGACCTTCAAGCTATTGCACTACGGTCAGGGCAACTCACGAGCACAAGAAAGAAACTGGAAGTTGTTACTGACAATAACCGTACTTTCACAAACAGACAAACGGATAAAAATGAAAATTGGGATCATATTTACGGATGAAAATAACAAAGTATAGCGGACTACACCAAATGACGGCAGCAAATTAGACTAAGTTGGGTCATTTTTTCAACCGCGTCATATCCTTGGATAAAGCTGACAACGAATGCGGCAAAGTTCCGAAAGTGACAGTGTTAATTATCTATAGCAAACATATAAATGGCCGTAAAATTCAGCAGACAAGCTAATAACATCCCAAATGACTTGTTGTATTAGACATTGGCTTGCATTGTAGACACTAATACAAATTCAATGGAACAAAATATTTTCATGAAAATAAACATCCAATGCAGTAAAAAAATATTTATATTTTTACTAACTTTCTACCTTTTTAGAAACTATACATTCACTAACATATTCAAATTTTTTCCAGTGAAATACTATGTTTTTCTTGTGAAACTGGTGGAATTAAATGGTAATTCTTTTTAGTACAATTCGCAATAAAATTGATTTCAAACATTAAAATGTTCGCCTTTATTTTGTTCTAGTGTAATTCGTGAGCATCGTGCAACGCGGGGAAGGAAAAGGGTGTGAAACTCCCGCCCACACCAGCACGTGAAATCTCATTAAAATAAAGTCTTCCTGCTAAATGATAAAACCAAAATACTTCATTGTAACACACTGATAATAAACATGATTTATGAACAGCTACGATTGGTTTGTTTTTGTGTCAAGTCACATGCAACAGGGGAAGACGAGGCGAAAAGGGCCTGCCCAGGGGATGGGGTGGGGGTGGGGGTGGAAGAAAGGCCTGATGTCAATATTGTTTTATGTCTGAAATTTCACTGACTGAACATTTTGTTTACATTTCCCTCTCAGAACGTGTATTATTTTGAATTGTTATGATCTTGCATTTCTTTTATAAATTTTCCCCCCCTTATTCCACATTATCAAATGGACGAGGACCTCTTAGAGTTTTTTAACACTAGTATTAAATTAAACTACAAATCGTGAACCGTCATGCAACGAGGGAGACGGAAATGGTCATACAAATGCTTCCCACTTCGACTAAGCTGGAGTTATTGGAAAGCAAATTTATCTAAACTATTTTAAAAAATTACAATTCATAATCACCAGTAAGTATTTTACTTTAACTTTGTTTTAGCGAGATAAGAGGAAGAAGTACAAAACGCATAATCCATTACGGCAAAAATTTGCCATTAAAATATGTTGTTCCGGACTTCTATTTCGGGGCTAGACCGTACAAGGTCGCAGTGTACACTTCAGGAAATTGAACTAAGAAAGATTGCTGTGCTATGAAAATAGAATTCCTAAAAATGGTATTAACTTTCTGTCTTAGAAGTAACCAGTGGGCTTCACTTTGTTAGTTTAACGGGTTATAGTGCCGGATTTCGTTGTTGGCTTTTAACTTTTCCGGTTTGCAAAGAAGAACGGAGATCGTTAGAAACTCGCCAAAATTTGAGAGAACACATGGAAAGCGTTCTGCTGTACTAAGATTGGTTTTGTTTCTAGAGACACTAGCAATACAAGTGCTATCTGTAAATAAAAAAACGATGTTACAGTGTTAATCCCAGCAATCTTTTCTCGCGGCAAAACTATTTAATACCACGATAAAGAAAACCATGCAAAGCTTGCAGTAGCCAGTTTTGTGATGGTCGCAGCAGGATTCCTCCATTTTAACATTGCCTCTGGGTTAGAAGCATTGAGTAAATATAAAACAGCGAAGAGAATTACTGACTTGGGGTATGCTATTAGAAGTCGTTAGCGTCACTTTATCATGCAGCGACTCCCTTCTGCGCTATCAAGAGTTTAAAATCATGCATAATTTTCTCATCCAATATTAAAACCAATTTTGCACGTTGTATCAATTTATACCTTTGGAAATAATACGGGGGCATTCATAATAGAAACACGACTAGTTTCCTTTATTGCACGACATTTTCATTATTTGTAGAGAAGAAAAGTTACAGTTTATCCGTAGGAAAATGTACATTGAACACACAAACTTTATGCGGGGGTGTTTTCAATAACCAGCTAAACGTACAACGAGGGGATCCTGTGTTCGTCCATTATTATCCTACTATACAATTCTCATGATTTTAATGGCTCAACGGTGGTCGTATGTAAATTAATTGCTTCCTTGGATGTTAACTGGGCTGTGTTTAACGGCTTTAGTCATGGCAAGGTCGAGGAACCATTTATTTACCATTTCGTCAGATAGCTTTAAAACGGTTGATAGCCATTCCTGAAAGCTTTTAGAGATCAGTTTCAAATATCGCTGTAATAATAACAACGCCAGCTTGGCTTTCGTGATTTTGAAGGCATAGCCTTCGGCGCGAATTTTCTAGTCACATTCTTTCAAAAATAGAGCGAAAAAGTCACGATCTTATCAATTCAATGCATTTTAGCCTTCTACCGAAAAGCAAATAATTTATATCGCCAAGATTTCGAGCTGTATTGATTTCAATATCTCCAGATATTGTTGATTACACAACCATTAACGCAACATTTCAAAGAAAATGAAAAAGTCAAGAAAAATGTTAGAAAAATCCTTGAGGCTCAAAATTCAATTAATATAGTTTTCTTAAGATTTCACTTATCTGGAAGCAAATGTCGACAACAATGGTACTAAAAGTAAAAACTAAAAAATGACTTTCTATTTTGCTGTCTATAGCTCACTCTTCAGTTAAGAAGTATCTTTCGCTACCTTGCATAGTTGGAAACTAAAGAAACGATAATAAACTCGTGCCGACTAAACAAGTAAAAGTATTATTCTTTCTATATGAGTCAGCCCTCTGCTGATAAACACTTGACCTCAGGGTACATATTTTTTTTTAGATTCAGTATATTTTAGTGTTCAAATTGATTAAAACTCTGATGTTGAATACATGTTAAGAAACATAATTGTAGTTTTTCTATTTAAGTAATTCCAGGTTTCAGTTATTATATAGTTCTTGAGATTTCCAAACGGGTTTTAGTTAAGTTTTGCCTGAAGCTAGTTTGAGCTGGACGGTATCTCTAACTGAAGTTTTCACTCTCTATAGAAACTCCTGTTAATAGACCTTGCTTTAATTGGGAAACAAAACTCATTTGAACCTATAGTTTGTCAAGGCGTTCAATGGACACCCCCAATGAGAAATGGTCGACGAACCTAGTCATTTTATTATTAAATAAGCTTTTGGGCCGCGCTCTAAACTGCTTTGTTGTCACCACCATAATAGAAAATAGCTTAAATTGTCTAATGCATAAAGTGTGCCAACACGTCTTGGTCCATTGCAAGGGGGAAATACTTAGGTCGTCAGTTGCCATTAGGTCTCTTCCCAGAGATTCCTTTCGTTACCTGAAAGTTTCAGTGCTTTGGGGGAATTTCAGATCTGCCATGGAAAGGTTAAAACAACAAACCCAATAAACTGCTTTCTTGTACATAATTGCTTCCGTTTTCGTTCAGCTCATTTGGTGTAATTGTGTTCTAATTTAGAGTCGCGCTTGTTTTGCTGCTAGTGTGCTTATCTGTTAATTGACGGCACACGCTGAATTCTTCCCTGTGCCAATTACTTTGAATACAACAATAGCGAGTTATATCCCGTTAATTCTACAGATAAAAAGAAACTTCAAACCAATTGAGGCGAAGAAAAGTTAACCTTGCTTCAAACCCAAAGTCAACAGAACCACTCTACTAACACCGTCAAAGCATCCTCGAAACATTTTCTTAACCTCAAAGTTCGAAAATTACAAAGTTTTGGAACTGTGGTCAATACATATAAGTTTTTGCATTCATTTAAGGCGCTCCAGGTGTTTGACGCTCGTGTACCCAGGTGACGCCTGAAATAATCCAGTTCTTAGACGACAGGTGCACAAGACGAAATCTATTAAGCGAGGCGAGTGACGTCCCATTTTGTCTTTCATCAATGGCCCACGTGCCAATCAGCAAATGTCTCTGTTTGTGATTGGCTTATGAAAGCAAAGTGCGACCTTCCATTCAATTTATTTATCTTTTCTTTTCCTCGTTGATTTGAAGCCTTATGTATTTTACCATTTGTGGCGCGTTTATTTTGCCTAGGCGTCAAGTCGACGATAGCTCAGTGTAGACAAAACTCGAACAATTTAATGACATTAGCATTGCTCTAAGGTTTTCTACAAATTGCATAACACCCGCATAAAAATATTCCTACCCCACACGGAGTCCTGCTAATTTCATAGTTTTGATGAGTTGAAAATGTACAATTTTGGGGTGATATGCTTTAATTATTCATACCAACCAGTGTTTAAATATTTTATCACTCTTACAAACAGCATGCCAACAAAGTCACTGTAAAGTTAAGTGCTTGTTTCGTAACTTGCTCCCCTCAATTTTCGGATGTAACGTATTTCAGTTGTTTCAAGTAGATTGATTTGAAGCTATTTAGTCAACGATTTTGTGTTCAGTTTCTTTCCTAACTTCTTGTGATCCTTTTGTAAATAGAATGCCTAAATTCTCGCATACAAAGGGAACGAATTTGAGCGAATCAGATGCCCGATTTACATTGTTATAGTTGCCTTTGGAAAAATATATCGCTAACTGTAATGAAAATGGAAGAGCCAATCATTTTGAGGCTATAAACATGATAAACAAGGCTTCCTGACATTTTCTTATTAATCATTTGGTGAGTCGGGGAATTCCTAGCAAGGTCAGTGAAGCCTCACTTCTTCCTTAGACAGTGGAGTATTAGCTCTGGACACATATCAAAGATGAGCATTGAAACAACAGTTGATCAACTTGCAGACAGAGATGATAAGAAGACAAATGGTAAGAATATTATTACTATGACGATGAAATCTGGGCAATTTCAAAATCTTTGACACACTTAAATTTGACTTTCTCTCCCCCAAGGCCGTCTCCTAGACATTCCGTGTAAGGTGTGCGGTGATCGCTCGTCAGGTAAACACTATGGAATTTACGCCTGCGATGGCTGCAGTGGTTTTTTTAAGAGAAGTATACGTAGAAACCGTGCTTATACATGTCGGGCTACAAATGGAAAAGGGAACTGCCCAGTTGACAAAGTCCACAGAAACCAGTGTCGTTCTTGCCGGCTGAAGAGATGCTTTGATGCCAACATGAATAAAGATGGTAGGTACTTGCCCTGCTTCTTCATCTTCAAATAATTCTTTAATTTTAAGCTATTAGTGCCTGGGTGATACCACTTAAAACAAAATAAATCCCATATATACACATCGGCTGTCAATTAACGCATATTCAATCTCAAAAAAAAACTGTTAAGTTTTTACTTGAGGTCCAAATTTAAGAATTTTTAGTTGAGAATAAAGAGGTATTTACTTAAACCGTTTCAATCCTTCCGTTTATGTCGGCAGAGCCTTCTACAGACCTATTTTATCCACTCCCAATTGTTAGACCAATTCATCCGTAAAGTAAACACTCGCTTGCAATACTTATATCTTGAAAGTCAACATAATTTATTTGATTCGCTTATTTACATTTCTTGTGACTTGTATTAACACCCGACATCGAAACACAGTTGGTATGGCCTCAGGATATGTGGATAAAACAACTCAACAAAATGCTGCTTTTCACAAGAATATTTATGTTTTTGTGCTATTTCCTTGGAGATAAATTAAATGGAAACTAGGAACGAAATCTGTTCATTTTCTGCTATTATCAAATGCTTTAAATCTTTCAAGAGCAATCAAGTCGCGGTTGCTGCCTATGCCACGGAATTCGATACTAGAAATGAATCAAGTAAACAACAAGCTGAATGAATTTAGAACTTACAGCAAGTTTTAAAAACCAAAAAAAATGTGTTTTGTTTCAGGCATTTGTCACAGCATACATCGGCTTTTAAACCGAAAATGCCTTCCAAGATGCAGACACGCCTTCGAACGATAAAATCAACTCTACAAAGAATTATTTCATTATGATGTATGTCATTGTTCCGAAGAGAAGTGAAACAGGGAATTATGTATATAAGCTATATACACTGATAAGTACATGAAAACCGCCGTTTTGTTGAGTTACTGACAAGACTGAAGCTATATGGAATATAGAAGTCATTTAAAGTCACTAGTAAGCCAGAAGCCTCTAATGTCGGCCCACCTTTCAGAGTGCTCTTGATCTAACGTCTGGTAACTCTCAAGATAATACGGAATCAACGTCTTATGTGAATCGGCTAAAGTCCATAATGTTCTTAGAAAATTATCGAATCAATTGTCAAATATTTTCGCTAAGAATTTTAATCCTACTTGAGGCAACTTTTGAGTGAGAATTGACAATATTTGATCGGCTGGCGACATTCAGATCAAAATTGGTATGGATGAAAGAAGGCAACCCGAAAAACTGCGATAACTGAGGCTGATCGTGAAAAACATCTTTCCAATGCAAATCACTGGTTTTGTTTTCAGACGTGTTCATCAACAATAAAGATTCTTTGATCTTTAAAATCAATGTCGGTTACTGAACAAAAGTAAAAAAAATTCCAAGCTGTTCCTTCCGTTGCTAATTTTGAAACTGAGAATTCACAGTTCCAAAACAAGAACTAAAGCACGTGCAGGAAAATAATTTCCTCTATATTCAATTCTAGTTTTCTGCGTTACTTCTTAGCCTTGAATTTGGCGCAACGGATATGGAAGAGACTCTCCGTTCACGGCGACGTGCGTAATTATCTAGATTTCTTTCTACTTTTTCTTCCAAATCAAGATTCAGGAAGTCTATATTGAAATATGTCTTCTGTTAAAGTCACTCGTTCTGTTTCATCCATTTAAATTGTTCAAGACTAATTCCTTGAGGGTTATGACATGAAGGCTCAAAGCAAGAAAATTTTAGTTTCGCATTGTTTAAGGATTTTCAGAGATATAACATCTGGAAAGCTTTATTGTGAAAATTTCAGCTTGTGGCGATTTGGCTGAATTATTAATGTCATATTATACAAGAGACATTGAAAGGTGTAAGCCTCCTAAATCGCCTTGTTTTGTATTTATGAAAATCAGTAGTTGTAGAATAAGTCTAGCTTCTAAATGACAAGGAAATCTTTCCAAAAGCAAGTTTTGTTCAATTAACACCTTTTATCTCCAAAATGCCCCGATTTCATGACATTTAATTTCCGAGGCGGTACTAAAGGAAAGCAAGGTCGTAGAAATAAAAGCATTTCAAAAACACTCAGTTTTTCTTTAATTTACAAATGATATTCACTTTTCTCAACAAGAAAGAGAAACAGTTTATTTGAAACACCCACTCATGTACGATATTAAAATATAAAGGTAGGTTTGGGATTCAAAAAGGTTTTTGACTTGATAACTTTTTCCCTCTTCCAGACGGATGTGTGTTCAAACAGCCGAAAGCGCCGCTATCGGACCTCGACTATGCTTCTCAATTCAATCTCAAGAATTCACTACTTTCCAAATAATCCTTAAAAACTTGAGATAATTTAAAAGAAATAAAAATTGAATTCTTTTAATAGACATGACTTTACAACGTAATTCTTGTCAAAGAATTTACCTCAAATAAATCTTTCAAATTCTAACTGCGAGCAAAGAAAATTACAGACATTTCTTTAAACATTCTTCAATTGACTCTCCTCTGATTTGCCGTCCATTCTTACGACAGTAACTTACTCATTCTTGAATGTTTGATTAATTCTCTCGCTGATACACAACAAAGTTTTTCCAGCTCATTAGCAACGAACAACAAAGATAAATTGATAAGAGCGAAAAGAATAGCCATTGAACGAAAACTCAGCTTACTTAGCTAAAAACGTTTATTTATTTTATTTTAAGAAGGATGGCACTAAAGGCGAGGAAAATTTTGCTAAAAAGATAATCGCCTGTCTCGTAAAGATTTTTCTTATCCCCGGGCGTTATTTGAAGTGTATCATTTTCAATTTTTTATCTTGTGGCATAGATATTATGTGTTATATGCAATAATAAACATGAATCAATAAAAAAAAAACTCAGATCTTCCAAGCTGATTTTGCTGTTCCAATGAAATACGTCGACCAAATGCCATCTGAATTCTAATGTTGAACGGAACACTGAAAACACTAAAAAATATTTGAAAATTTAAAATATAGCATTTGCTGTGCAAACATCGCTAAATGTATTTGTTTCAATGTTGAGTCTGAAATTTCACCAGAAGTTTCATTAATGTAAACTTTAGTATACTCAATGCAACACCCCCAAAACGTTACAGCATATTAGATATAATTGTACCTATACATTATAAAAACCAAATTAGACTTGTTCTAAGAACTTAACTTGTTCTGCATTAGTGCAACACTGAGTGCTCTGCACGCTTCTTATACAAACTCGAGAAAATGTTTTGATACTCAAGACAAAACTAGAAAAGAGTTACTTTTATATATAATTCGGATTAAACTACTCAGGATTTTGTATCAAGAACGAAGCTATCAAACTTCTTACTTGATCAAGAGATATTTTTAGTTGTCCACACCCGGCCTCGATTGTAAAGTTGTCAGCGAGGAGTTTACAAACAAACAGAAAGAGAACTCACGTATGTCGTTTTTGTGGTAAACATTTTTTACATGTTTACATGTTCTACATGTTTTCTCCACTCTCTGACCAAAGGACGACTATATACTTTAATTTTTAAAAATAAAACAGCTTTTCTACCGTTTCACACTAATTCTCTAAATTTAAAAATAAACTTCAGTCGATCTCAACAGTGACAGTTTACCAAGTTTTATACTAAAAAAGAATTCGTCTCGACCCGCTTCGCCGTTCAAAATACATGCATCTATAGCTGATACCATGTTCGAAATTACTGCGAATAAGCACATATCATACAAGAAAATACATGAGACAGACTCACTCATTCTAGTGTGTAGTTTCTTATATAGTTATTCTATTTCATTCTCTGTTATTGTGTCATTATGGACAGACTAACTTATCCTATAAATATATACCCCTCGTGTCTACGTATTTGACGGAACTCTGACCAGCTGAAAAGAAGAACAACTCCAACTCCATTCCCAAGTCAATATTCAGTGGTATAATTTCGATTACCATTGCATGCTTGTTGCCAGTCGAAGTTCGAACTCATGGTTTCAGTGACGAGATAGAGTCATTACGATCGTATTAAAGGACATGAAAAGCTAAGTTTGCAACTGGACTGATGGCAATAAAGATGCCTAGTTTTGTATTTCTACCGATATCAAATGTTGCCAGTGTGAAAATGTACCTCAGCTATTCCGCCAAATCCTAACATGCAGAAAGAAGTCTTTTTAATAGAAGAGACTTGGTTTAAAGTTTCCGGCGCCGTCGAAGCTAAAATCTTTTATAATGCTCTGATAACTTTTATCCGCTCTTAAAAGGTATGGTCAATATTTTCAGAAAGTGACATCGTTTTGGCATATGTCCTCACCACTCAAGACGCTTTTTAATGGTATCGCCTTGGATCAAGAAATTGAAAAGCGAGCTTTTAAAATAACGCAATCACTTTACTGCCGTTTCCGTTTTCACTAGACAAACTAGCTTGTATTAATACGTTTTTTTCAGCTCAAAGCTCTTCTTTTCATAAATAGAACGAATACTTTGCACGAAAGCGGAAGTTTATTCAGTGAGGTGTATAGAATATCCAGAACTTATAATTCGCTACACAAGTACATACACAAGCGAAAATGTTTCAGCTGAGTTATCAATTCTACATCTAATCCCGCAACGATCCCAAGGGGACATGACGCAATTGAATCTCATTCAAGCTATTTCAATATTTTTTTTTCAGCTTTCTTCTTTATCTCGCACAAAAACTTTCCTACTTGCCTCGACACCTCTAATGAAACATTAAACTTGTTTGTCATTGTATTTGAACGTAATCTCAACTCACAGCTTGCAAATGTTTTCGTATGCACAGGTTCAATATTATTATGAACACATCTCTATTGTGTTTCATGTATACGGAACCCGAAGGAATCTTTGAAACAGAAATCTCTCTCACGTTTTGTTGTTTAAACTTATTGGCTTTTCGTGTGTGGGCACAAAACATGGGCGAGTTACCTTCATTGTAAAGGTCACAAACTTTGTAAAATCAAGAGGCGTATAGCAGGTTTTCTAGTAACTTTTAAGAAGTAGTGTTTTGTTTTCGGTATTTGAATCAACCAGGTGTCCAAGGATCGATAAAGAGTATACTTATACCATCAGGTATATACTTAAATATCAATTTGATGTATTTTTTACTGACTAAAATATTTAGATAACAAGCACCGATACAGACGAAAGGTTTTCAATATATCAATTACACCCGCAGTTCTAAACAAGAACAGAGATGGAAATCAAAAAAAAATTTAACATTTAATAGCTGCCACACGTTGCGACAAAATCTCCCGCCGAGTATAAATTGAAAACGAATAAAATATTAACCATTAATAAAAGTTATGAGCGTAAAGGTGCTAAAACATTAGCTAATTATCGCCTCCTAACATAAACAGAAAGCGTAAATAAGGTGATATTACATAAAGTGTCACATCTCAAGTTTATTATCGAGTTCGTTTCGTACAAAAGGACTTGTAAAATGAATTTAGAAATGTGTGATTTGCCGGTAATTGGAAAAGTGAATTTTAAATATATAGACAGTAACGACATAGCAAATATCATAAGGTGTTTATTTATAAATGTTCTTGTTTGAATTTGTTTTGACAAAAACTTTTTATAACGACTATCGCCAAATTATTACTTCGCCATAAACGTATTTTACTCGGTTACGGACGAAATCACGTACTCTTTCTCTTCAAGATGATGCACTTCTATAATAACTCATAGAATTTTGAGCGGATGGCAAATGACATGAAAAATGAAACTTGATATTATCAGAACAACCTACGTTTAATTTCAAAGACACTGATAACAGCAGCCCAACAACCAATAGCTGCAGAAACTTCATGTCGTATCAACAATCTGTTTTAACTGAAGAGTATCGTCATTGCCTACATAGACATCTGCAGAACTCTTTCATCTATAACTTGCGTTTCTACTTTGCACGGCGGGTAGTGTTTAATATTCAAATGATCTGAGTAAGATAAGAAATAGAAAGTTTCCGATTATTTTGTGATGTATAATTTTTTCAGAATTTTTGCACTTATTTTTTAGAGTTAATACCACAAGCAATTATGCATCGTAATTGTTTTAGCAAATAGAATGCAAATTTAGCAATGATATTATTACTGCTGGTGCTTCTGCTGCTACTACTACTACTAGTGCTACTGCTACTGCTACTACTACTACTACTACTATTACTACTACTACTACTACTACTACTACTACTGCTACTACTACTATTACT
>JANVCJ010060539.1:0-13207 GCA_026413505.1 Epizoanthus ramosus | reverse complement strand
AGACATAAGCCTAGCTGCGATAGCACGCAGACTGTGTTCCAGGTGAGGTAGTATCGTAGACAAGCTTTAGTTATATCACAGACAAGCCTCAGACGTGCCGTAGACACTTTACGGTAAGCCGCCGATGTCAGAGGAAAGGCGTGTGAGGCACGAGACATTGGCAAGTGCAATATACATGTATCTGAGCTCCTAGGGGGTCTGGGGGAAAAGTTTTGGGAAAATAGGGAGGGAGAGAGAGAGAGAGATGTTAATATTATTCGAGTTGGACCCAAAATTTTATAGGTGCCGAGTTGTATTATAAAAACACTTACAGGAGGTTATCTGCACTAGTTTTAAGATTCAGTGCATTTCTTGCAACTTACGAAATGCAATGTTCTCCCTAGAACATCTTTGCCCCCCCCCCTTTCTATATTCCTGGATCTGTCCCTGAAAAAATTGTTCAATTGGATCTTACATGTGTCATACTGAGAGAAATTCACATTTTTGTTATATGTCATGACAAGTCAGTACAGTCACAACACAGTCATCTTCTATGAGTACTAGCATATACTCTGTGGTACATTATTGGGGGCATTATGATATGGCAATGTTGAGTTATGGTTCTGATAGACTAGTATGTATTTGATTGAAAACTCAAATTGTTGAAAATAATATAACTAATTATGAGATCTGTGTTTTACAGAAGGCAACCAAAACACACTTTCACTATGCGATGATGAATCATGATGGAACAGTGGAAGGTTTCAAGAAATATCTGTTGAACATCATCCCACACTATCAGGTATATATGTACTGTATTGTCTTATCTTATACATTGTATATTAATACTGTATCAAACTTGGCAAGAATACATTAAAATTTCTTTTGCATGTAGTACATACTAATTTGTTGTCAAACTGCATTTCCAACTTTGCTTTGAGGCTATTAAATTAAACATATAGTATTACAGGCTGATGTTTTGCAAAAAGCTAGGTTTTGTATATTTTATCATTTGAATTAGAAAATGTAGCATGCTGGCTCAAACATCTGTTAAAGTGCATGAGCTGGTCAGGTAGCCTTTCAAGCTATGTGTGGTTCAAGTCCACAGGCACTTCGGTGGTTTGATGCTTACGTAGCTGCAGTTTGATCTACTCTAATTTGTTAACCTGCACAGTTTTAGCAAGCCATCAAATCTTGTGGAAATGCAGTAGTTTGACCTTTTTCAATACAGGTCAGTGGATTTGCCTCAATTTGGCCTCCACGTTATTGGTGCAGAGTTGTGGATTGGCCTCAGTTTGGCTCCACCATAATGCAGACTTTTGGAATTACCTCAATTGGTCTCCACTGTATTCATGGTAAAGAAGTAGACTTGCCTTAATTTGGCCTCTACATGTACCTCTATTAGTAATTACTAACTGTATAGATCTAATAAAATCCATGGCTTATATTTGGTATAAATGAATTTTTCTTGGGCTCATTTTGGGGGATTCTTATAATTTTTCAGGGGAGGGGCAAGTATGATTGGAGGTGATTTTTCTTGCTTTACAATAACCATATAATGACATAATTTTTGTGTTAGGTACATCAGCATACACATTAAAGGGCAACAAATTTCTGAAAAAGTCATAACGTGCTGTAAACCTAACTTAATGGCAAGCATTTTTCAATTGTTTCAGGGCAATCACCAGGACTGATAGTCGCTGTTCAATGGCAGACTATGTCTCTTCTAAGAAACTGTTAACAGATTCTAGTGCAATTGAGGCATACAGGAAAGCTCTAATGAGTACAGCCATATACCGGAACCCTGTTTCGTACATGAATGTAAGTGATAATTCACATCATTTGCTTTTTTTAATGTTAGTCAACATGTTAGAATTACTTATTTTAACTATTTTCCTTCTATTTGAAATTATGCAGGGGACACACACCTTTCAGAAGAAGAAAATTCAAATCCAAGCGTTCGTTTGGGAAATCGCAAATTTTAAGAACGAAATTGCCAATATGAAAGAGAGCGTAGGTCAGCTACAGCCGCTAACAAGCGATGAATTCCCATGTAATGGCGGTAAACGGCGAGCAGTATACATCTTACCAGAAAACAAGATCTACCTACAACTGGTCTCGTCGGTAGAGTGCCAGCGTGTTAATGTTAAATTGAACCAATGTTGCTGAAGAGCAAAAGCATAGCAGAAGAGGCACTATAGTGGTAATAAACACGTTTTCATTTTATTGAATAATTCATGCAAGCATATTTATCTTCATTTTCGATTGTTTTGATTTTTGCTGTGTGAACATTTGACTTCTTGTGAACCGTTATTTATAAGTTTTCTGTTTAATATTTTTTTCCACAGGGCTCTTTTAAACTAGCTTCGCTAAATAGATGCCCCTGTATAAATATTGTATTAAATTTAAAAAAAACTGTGATCTATTTTTGAACAGACACCAAAATAACGACACATGTCAAGCAAATGCTTCTCTATTTTTGTTTTAGTTGAATTACAATGGAGGAAAACCCCGAAAATCTGTTGCGATTATTGTATAAAACAAATAGATTTCATTAGCCTTCGGCTCATGTGCCACTTCTGGTTCTCTCGCCATGTTTTGACACACAGAAAGTGGAATCTATTTGTTAAGTAGACTTTTTCTAATAAGAACATTTTTCAAGAACATGGAAAGAACATATTTATGTTAATGTCTATGTTTATGTTTTGCGTTTTAACAGATTTCTGCTGCTTGGCAAAACCAAAGATGACATGGTAATAAGTTTTATGGACATCAAAATCTGAGAAGGGGGAAATGTACGGCCAACTTGGAAACCTTTGCAGAGGAACAGGACGGTTGTTTGAAAGTTAAAATTATTGTCGAGCTATTTGAAAATGTTGTTAATGGAATGGACAAGTGAGCTGGGTAAAAAAAGTAGAAAGAGTACAGTGGAACCATTTTACAACATTAACATTTTGCAAAGAAAGGGGATTCTATTCTAAAGCATTAAAGGGAACCTCGGCTGAAAATTACTTTTGGCCTCAAATGAAACCTTAACATTACCATAAAAGGGTTAAGCCAGGCGATCTTACTTTGCTTTTTTTTTCTCATGGAAGCCACCATCTTGAAAAGTGTGACGTAGTTGTGCCCCTATTTGTAAGCATCTAAAAAGAATTGGCATGAAGACATTCCGCCATGTGGATCAGTGCAAATTGCACATACGATTCTTAGTGACGAGTACAAAAAGGCCAATGAACACAATGATAGACCAGGCGCAGATGGGAGAACATGCGACTATTTTGAGTAGATCGACTCGGTGCTTGGAACCAGTCATTCCATTTTACCCCAGGTAGTAATAGATTCTGGGGCACCCGATCTGGATCCAAAACTTATTCTCACCTTTGCTGCGAGTTCAAGTGATGAAGGCCCAAAAGAAGATAGGCCACTTTCTGATATCTTAAGTACGGACACGCCCTGTGGCTCAGATTCCAGTAACAGTGACCACATCAGCCCATCCTTATAGTCTAGGAGCCAGAAGGGGTTCCCGTGCACCCCCTGGAAGATTTATCGAGGCATACTTTTTTAGACTCCTTAGTGTGTCTAGGAAACAAATATAGATGTTAACAGCTCGAAAAACTTTCCCACAGGGTAGTTATGGCAACTAATTTGCATACTACTCCAGGCTTCTGGGGGTGCCTGGGACAGGGCAAGGAGAAAGTACCGCCACCTATAACTTTCACAATATTAATGCTAACGACATGAAATTTGGTGAGTAGGTCCTCCAAATCTCTTCACAATGACATGTTGACATACTCAATATGACGTAACATGACATCATAATGACGTCATTAACCTTAAAAAATGCAATTCTGAAAGGTTTTATTAATGTTGTGCTTCTGAAAAGTTTCTATTTAACATTGAATAAATATAGCTATTAACAGTTTGAAAAACGTTCACATGGCATTGCTTTGACGGCTAACTAAGGGCGCGTTCGATTTACTATTCTATGGAATTGGAATACACAATAAATACTTTGGTCTGCTTAATTGCCCATGTTGACGATCATTTCTTTTCAGATATATACCAAACGCTACAAAAATATGGAGTTCATCCCATTTTATTTGTCGGAATAATCATATTATTGCTTACACTTTGTTACAGATATTTTGGAATATTCCTAAACGTAGGTATATTAAAGTTTTTCAATATACATGACGTCATTCTTTGCTGCTGCGCACAGCTGCGCGGTGCGTGTCTCGTCGAGAAGGGAGAATGTCATGTCTCAAGTCTACGGTAAGACGACTGTTATTTCTTATCTATTGTTGTAAAATTAGTTTATTATTATATATATATTGCTTATCACAGAATTTGAACAAGTATCCAAAACCATCATATTTGCTGCACTCCTTTGCAATTGCAGAAATATATTTTTGCACGTGCAGGTTCGCCGGCGACTTGCAAATCCAGACAGCTGAAGTAATGAATCAAGTTGGTTTTGTCTTTTGATATTTAATTATTATTAAGAATAAAGCTAAACAGCGGTATCAGCTTGATTCTCGTTTGTTTCAGATTCACATTTCTACTTCATATGTACAAAAATGTTATAGGTTGTCGTGCTTTTTAATTCATTCATATAAAGTTGAAAATGAAATATATTGCAGTCGGATTGAATAAAATGTATCCAATGATTTGTTATTCAAATACCAAAAAAATTAAAATAATTTATTTCCTAGACATTCCCTGGTATAAGAATACTGAACTTACAAAACGCATTTAAGGTAGTTGAATTACTCGAAGTCAAAATCAGATTGTTACACGTGTTCTGCATTTGCGTGGTAAACATCGAATAAAGAAACACTCATAATAAAATAACAGAATTAAAAAAATCTGGAGAATACTTAAAACAAGACTGACATGAATTATAAAATCCAAAACAACGTGATGAAGCCATGAGTAACACCGTCAGCTCGCTGTGAAATTGTTTTTCGCTCAGTCAAAGACGGCATTCTATTCGTACTTTCTCTGCTATAATGTTATCGTTGGTGTCGGTTTAAAGTCGGTAGTGTACTTTTTCTTATTAAATGTTGATGACCTGGGACAGACGTTCAACGTCCTCTCTTTTCACGTTTGGCCAGGTAACCATGTTTTCCCTACCCCTCCCTTTTCCAAATGAGCATCTCAGTAGAATCCGTGCTTGAGAACATTCTTTGCTAATTTTAGGGTCAATGAATGCCGTAAAGGTCTACTCAGGAAGCAACTAAATAATGGAAAAGAGAAAAAGGCGACTGAACTGTGAGAAATCAGATGAAACTCAACCTAAGAAGAGTTCCCCTAGGTGTATCTTGCATGTAGTGGGTATTAACCATGGCCCCTTTACATCTTTCAACAACATTAGAGTCAATCCTGTTGAGAAACTGGCCTACTTGCATGGAATTCGCGATAAGCGTTTGGCTCAGCCTCTCGGGTCAACTTATCGCATGGAAAATGTTTGTAGCCAGATACCAGATTCATTGCATGGTGCTGATAGAGAAGCACTAGGATATCATAGACACTGCTACCAGCACTTCACTCAGAATTTACAGCGATTGAAGAATGTTCACGATGAGAGCACTACGCCTTCAACATCTGAGAGACACCATTCTCCTCGTAAAAAACAGCTAGCATCTGGGAACAACTCCCTACATTTTTCTCCCGAGTGCATCTTGTGTGGGAAAATTGAAATGAAGGCTCCTGGAAAGATCAAGACTGAGAGACCCGTCAAATTCACTCTGAAACAGGCCTGGGAAAACCTAGAATATCAATCAAGAGAGTTGGGGAAAACCAGTCTATACCGTAAAGTACTGAACACTGATCTCTTTGCCGTGGAAGCGCAGTTTCATTCTTATTGCCGCAAGACGTTTGATACTGAATACCGGAATCATATTCGGTCATTAGAAAGAGCAGAAACACGCGAGGACACAGAGCAGAGAAGACAGTCTACAGTTCATGATGAAGCTTTCATCTGCGTTGTTGAATTCATTCAAGAGCACATCATTGAACAGAATGGAGTTATACAGTTGACAACACTGCGCTCCATCTACATTAATACGTTAGATACGGGTGGTTATCCAAACCAAAACTATCGAAGTGAGAAGCTTATGAACCGCCTCCAAAACCATCCAGACATCGGTACCAAACTCGTCTTTCTTAAGGTCCATCCAGGTGACAGGGGCTGTGTGTCATTCTACCTTGTGCATAATGCCAGTATAACGGTGGCTGATGCGATTTCCTTTGCGTACAAGCTGGCAAGTGAAGATAAGAGCAAGGATGTTGCCCTTCTTCTAAGAGGAATCATTCAACGAGCGTTTAAGGAAACCGACGCTCCCCCATGGCCTCCAACAGCTGATGTCATGAATATCAAGTCTGACCTCCTACCTAATGAACTCGAAACATTTTTAAACATTGTCATGTCTGGTAAGCCTAAAGTCAATTGTGAGAAGACGAATCGCCTGATCTTGTCCATCGGTCAGGATATCTGCCGTGCTGTCAGTGATGGCGAGTGGAAGTTACCAAAACATATTCTGCTTTGCACAACTATCAGACACCTGTATCGCAGCAAGAAACTTACAAGTATTCTCAACCGGCTCGGTCACTGCGAGTCTTATGATTTTGGTCTAGAGCTCGAGACTGCACAAGCCAAAGCCATTGATGAGGTATCATCATATCTAATGCCACAAATACTGACAGGGGACAACAACATCTGCCTCCATAATGAATGGGACAACCTGAACAAGATCACGACTAATGTTCACGGCTCTAACGTCATCAATTCGGCAGGTGGTATCATCATTCAAGAGACAAAGCCTAATTGCGAGGTCACCCATGATCGATCCTTGCCAACATTTGACCGAACCAAAGAGAGAAGTCTAAAGGTGAATACTCCGAAATCATTGCCTCCTCTTCACATATACAGCCGAGTTGGTCCCAATTTTCCAGCTGATGCCTCTTTCATCCCACCGCCAGAAAATAATGACCACTGGACTGCTGCCATGCAGGAGTATTATGCGTAGCTTCTCTGCCAAAAGGTCGGTAGTAACGGGAAACAGTGTGTCCCTGCACTTGGTGGATTCGTGTCTGCTACTGGTAAGCCTCCTCTCCAGAAGTCTACTATCGACTATTATGCACCCATCAATGAGCCAATCACAGAGTATAATACTGTGGCCGAACTGTTAAGGCGCTCTGCCGAAGCAACTGTCGAGGTTGGCCAGAAGTATGTCATCACCACCTTTGATCTCGGTGTATGCATGAAGGTTCTACCCCTGATATGGAAGAATCCTGACGAATACAAAGACCATATTGTGATGATTGGGCAGTTCCATACGGGTATGAACTATATCAACATGTTGTGTGGCCATAAGATGCTCGGTTCTGGATACGCTGAGATCCTACTCGAAGCCCAGCTGGTTACAAGTGGCTGTATGAAGGGTGTCCTTAACGGTAAAGCGTATGCGAAAGCCCTCTTCTGCGTAAAAACTGTATCAGAGGCAATTGAGCGACTTCTCATTGAACAGTTTGTTGAGGAAGAGAATGTGAAGCTGGATGATCCAGTCGTGATCCTCAATTTAATAAAATCATGTGACCGCCAGCGGCTTGACAATGCTCTGGAGGATCCTACAACCCTTGACATCATCTCCAAGTACAAGCAATACGAAGACAAAGTGCGCAAGGGTCATCTCGGCAAGACAGGGATGTTTTGGTTCTCCTTCGTTGAGCATGCCAGGCTTCTCTTCATGCTGCTGTACTCGGTGAAGACAAACAACTTCAAGCTGTTCCACAAGTGCATGGGGGACATGGCGGACTTATTCTTCGCATATGGTGGACAGAACTATGCCAGGTACGTTGTCGTTACAGGGCAAGTAATTGCATTTACCAAATACACTCAAATCTCATTCACCAACTGGTACAATGTACTGATCGAAGCCGGCCTTAGGCAATTTATTTTCTTTCCTCTTCACAGGTATCTGGTGTGGTTCGAGGTATTTCTCACCAATATCGAGCTCACGCACTCCGGAGCAATGTCTCTTCTTACCAAGGGTGCAATCAGTGTGGCCCGCTCTCTCATTCCTGGGGCGCTCAGTGCAGTAGACAAGACCATGGAGGAGACTTTCATGAAGTTTGCGAAGTCTGCAGGTACTGCAATACAAACAGACATTTGTTCCCACAATTTTGATGCTCTGAATGTTTCTCATAGCAGTAACCATTTATGTACGTTAAATATAGTACTATTTATTTTATTTATTTATTTTATTTATATACATATTTCAGGTGGTTTCTCTGGTATTTTTAACATGTTTTGTGCCTACCAGCGCTTTTGTCGTACCACTTCAATACGAGCTCAATTCTTCGAGAAGATGCTCGAGATGTGTGGCATGATCAGTGACTGTGATTGCCCTAGAGGTGGCAAGCACAGAGAACTGGAGATGGCTGAAATCAAGAAGGGTGAGGAGGCTGTACAGCGAACCATCGCTGCCGTTCTAAGTTTCACTCACCCCTTCACTATTCCCGACAAAGACAGGCTCTACTCCCTAAAGTCGGGTGCACCTGCTACTCCCGAGGTTGAGTTTGATGTGATGCGGGCAGAAGCTTCAGGTAAAGCTGCTAAGGAGACCTTCATCAAAGAAAGATTTGAGAACAAGTCAACTGAGGCAAGTTTCTTCGATCCAGTCAAAAGGTTAAAGTTACTCACAATGGAGGCCACTAATAAGAAAGCCACGTTGACTTCTACACAAGGAAAGGTAAGTCTATAGTCTCACACCAATTTATACAAATGGAGTATGATACCTGAATGTTTGTCATAATGTCCTAAGATTGTGCCATTATAAGTTGTTGATATAAGTGTACTCCTGTAAATTGTTCTCCCTTTTACTTTGTTCCATGCAGCTGATCCAGTATCAGGAACAGGGTAACCTTGCCTTTGAACTGTTAGTCAAGTCGCAGCTGATGAATCAACCCCTCGACTTCTCTGAACTGATGCGCTACTCCCTCACGCCAGTTCCTCATTGCCTGGGCACCCCAGATGGTTTCTTTGCAAAGACCAATAAGGCCTCAATGCTTCACGTTCTCCTCGAGGACTACTCTGACGAGATCACGTACCCGAAAGATGCCTTCTACATTCAAGATGGCAATGCACACATCCACGTTCTGAAGAACCTATCGGCAACCTTTGGAGGCATTTGTCTCAAGATTCTGGATCATATGGTTTCCAAGAAGAACTTTGTCTTCTCAACTGACAAGTATGACTACGATTCTATCAAAGCACAAGAGCGGTTGAGGCGTGGAAGCCTCCTGATATGAAGCTATTCCTTCAAAATGAGGAAAACAAGAAGCAACTGTGTGCTCTCCTTTTGAGAGTCTGGAGCAGTACTGAGGCATTCTCAAGGCTTGAGACGTGCTCGACATCCATTCTCATTGTCGAAAATAAAGCCCACCAGTTCACCACCGCTAATTGAGAGGTAGTGGTCACAGAAATACATGAGTTATATTCACAGCAGGAAGAGACAGACACTCGTGTCGTCTTATATCTTAACTACGCTGCCAAGGCAGGTTTCAAGTCTGCTGTAGTCCGCACCCCTGATACTGACATATTTGTCATTCTACTATATCACGCGCATACAATCAAGCTGACTATCTACCTCGACGTCAGAGTTGGTAAGCATCGGAAAATGATAAACGTCTCAGCAATCGCCCACTCTCTTGGCGCTGAGTATACCAATGCTCTGCTTGGCTTCTACTGCTTTACTGGCGAGGATTGTACCAGTGCTTTCAAAGGAAAGGGCAAGGTGGGCCCTCTCAAGAAGCTCCATAAGAACCCCAAATATATGAAGGCATTCCAAAAGCTACGTGAGGAGTGGACTGTGAAGTCTGGACTCTACCAACAGCTAGAGGCATTCACCTGTCTCATGTATGGATATCCTCGCGAAGTCAGTCTGAATGAAGTGAGAGCTCGAATGCTAAGGAAGATGGTAGGTGAGGATGAGAAGCTGACAATGAAGTCCAAGGTAGAGCTATTGCGTCTTCCTCCTTGTGAAGATTCTCATGGCCCACATGTCGATCGAGTGAATCACAGAACTGGGCTATTTAAGCGGTCGAATATCCCAGTGTACTGGTGCCCCAAACCCTATGAAGGGCAAGGATGGGTGAAGGAAGGCGATTTCCTAGAGCCCCTGTGGTCACGGGGACCGATCCTACCGCCCTCCCTGGTAGATCTGCTTGACACTTGCTATGATGGTGAAGAAGATGATAATGATGACGAAGAGGATGTCATCGACTATGATGAACTGTTAAAGTATCTTGATGATGAGAACGACTAATTTCCACCCAAATGGCCTCTCCTTGGAAAATACAATGTTTCTCTACCACAAACGATAGTACTTTCAACCAATATATATTGTATTAAACTTGTAAGGAAAGGTGTTATCGAAGAACGTTCTGCTACGTGTCGGCACCAGTTTAAACTTTTACATAACGTTGCAGATTTTCTAAAATTCACCTAAGGATGTTTTGTGCTTACTATTTTTTCACTATGAGACTTGAATTTGCTATGACAGTCAAGTTTTTTTACGATTGGTGCCCGGTTTTCTGATTAAAAACATGATTTTTTGGATTCATATCAAATTGGATCAATTAAGGAGATTTTATAACGTCATGTTTTGAGTACGTATTGACGTCATATCCGATCTTAAGAAACCTTCTTATATACTATCAGTTAACGTTGTAAACATCCAGGTAGTTTTCTGCAGTAATATTTGAAGTAAAAAACAGGTATAATTGATTTTTTTAATCTCATTGTAACAAGTGGGGGTAGCGTTACTGTCCAAAAATTTCCTTGAAATGATTTGTAAACAATTTTTTAATCATAACGTTTGAACAGCATTTAAAACTGCATTTTTTAAGGTTAATGACGTCATCATGACGTCATGTTGAGTATGTCAACATGTCATTGTGAAGAGATTTGGAGGACCTACTCACCTTCCAAATTTCATGTCGTTAGCATTAATATTGTGAAAGTTATAGATGGCGGTACTTTCTCTTTGCCCTGTCCCAGGCACCCCCAGAAGCCTGGAGTAGTATGCAAATTAGTTGCCATAACTACCCCGTGGGAAAGTTTTTCGAGCTGTTAACATCTATATTTGTTTCCTAGACACCCTAAGGAGTCTAAAAAAGTATGCCTCGATAAATCTTCCAGGGGGTGCACGGGAACCCCTTCTGGCTCCTAGACTATTAGTACTTATCTTTCTGGGTAGTTTTCAGTTATATCAAGATGTAATGTACATCGATTGGCAACCAACTGTATTTATGTCATCCAGCCACGTGTAATGGATGGAACATTAAGAATCATCGAGTGGGTTGCATACCGGTATACCGGCTGGGACATATCAGAATTACAGTTATGGTAATGATGTCCAAGAAGAAGCTCTACCGAAACCACGAAGACGCTAACGTCTACTCGTTCGGAAGAGGAAGACAGTGGCATCTCCAAGGAAAAACAGACCTTTTCCGAACAAACAGACAATGAACTTAGAATGTTGTGAAAAGAAAACCTGTTTAGAAATTCCCAGAAGAGACATTATCCGAACTTTACGTCAAGAATTTGATAAGATGCCATATCAAAAACAAACAACTATCTTATTTCCCTCATTAACATGATGCCACAGCGCGGAAAACCAACGTGCATACAATATAATGTGCGAGATATGTCCGGACTGGGAAAAAGTATTGTGTGCAAAACAGCATTTCTGAAAACATTTGGCATTGGCAAGAAGTGCAACACCATCCTGATATCGAAACTTCAGCCTTATACTGGGAAGGTCCAAGATGATCAGCGATAGATGCTCAAATTGCCATTACAGGGGGCATAGAGCAAACTCCTTGCAAGGGGTTTTCTGAGTGTGGGATTGTTGCACATCACAAAAAACACAGAGAACAGCTAAAGAAGGTGAAAGTTCACTAAACGTTTTGCATTGAAACTCTCAGGGGTGGTCTATGTAATCCAGTTGTCATCCATCACATGTTGAAATACGAGAACTACTTCCAGTCGATTCTAGATGGAAATCTTGGGTAAACAGCTAAGCTTTGAACCATTTACATTTTCCTGATCAATCGTCTCCACAGAGAGCTACAGATGCGTAAAGACGAATGACATTGATGGCTACATCCATGTATTCCCACTCATGCTTTTGGTGTACTTCGCCCTGAACCGACCAAACTACGCCAGGTGGGGAACACTTTTCTTGCATAAGTTAAAGAGTGCAGTCCCGAAGCTGCGTCATTTATGGACTACAAAATCTCTACTCTTGTCTTATCTACAACCAACGGATCAGCTCACACCAAAATCATGTAAAACTCCATAAGAAAAAACGAATTTCTGAATTTCAACTGACTTTCTTCAAAAAAGTATATAATATCCAACGACATTTTATATGATATTTATCAACACTGTTAATACTTAGTATCTTATGGATTTTCATATGATAAACTGAAACACTATAAGAAGAGCTTTTTAGTCAGGGATGGAGTAATGTATAAATTAAAGTGGGTAATATTTAACAATGGCATGTAAAATCGTCAATTTTGTTGTATCTTAAGGCCCCATAAAAAATGTTTAGCTTATCATCTTATCCAGCTGAAAAATGTCATGCGGGCAGGCGTATTTTTTTAAATTTTTAAAATTTTTCTTTTCAATTGTCTATCCTTGTCCTGATACAGCATATTTTAAAGCAATAAAACAGGCAATAAACCCAACAAAACTTTTATTTATAGACAGTTCGGGAAAAACTGCAATGAATGGTAAATCTAAAGTATAAGTCTTCACAAAGTTTTTACGCAAGACGTTTTGGAAATCTACTTCACTTGAAGGTTTCTAGGTGCTGACTATTATCCCAAAGAGCCGGTAAATCGTGTTTTTCACACATACATTTCACCACCGCAACAGAAACACATCGATAAACTTATTTTCTTTTAATTTAAATGGAATCAAGTTTAAAAAAAATCTGATGCTGCTGGGGATTCAGAGGCGGCATTATGCACACATATGATATACAGTGATACAGGAACACGCAATTTGAATGAACTGAAAAGGAATCTGTAGTATGTCGCTAATTGGCAAAATGGCAATTATATAAGGTACATAATATAAGAGAGCTATTTTGAAGTCGAAAGAATTGCACAGTATTTTGCAAAACATTGCTTTTAAAGCTGAAATTTGATTTAA
>JANVCJ010060428.1:0-13212 GCA_026413505.1 Epizoanthus ramosus | reverse complement strand
TAATTTGAAAGATATTCGCTCTCTGACGGGCAGCCAGTGAAGCTTGAACAGAATAGGGGTAATGTGGTCAGATTTCCATGCTCTTGTTACCAATCTTAGTCATATGTTATGAGTTTCTCGTCATGAGGGTGGAAGCTTTGAGCTAACGTTTCGTGCGCTAGTCATTTCTAAGAGCAACAGAGGAAAGGCCAGCTATACAGTGCTTAGTTCTTAGTTCTTAGGTTTTACACTCCCATTTGATAGTTTGCACTAATACTGGACATAGCTACAAACTATGTACTGGACGTGTAAATAAGCAAACAGCAGAAACATACTCCAGCAAAACCCCCATATAATAATAATAATATAATAAATGAACTGTAATTTTATCAAAAGCATGTAATTTCTATTGTTGTAAATTTTATCAGTTTTTTTGTAATCTTATTTCCATATAACTTGTAAGAGCATTGAGACTTTTGCAGAATGCTCCAAATATATATATTATAAAACCCACATATAGGTCCATGAAGGCTGTAGAGTATAAACATGAACAACTTACCTTTATAGAGCCTTCCGTATAACACATCACTGCAGCTCAATCATAGTGACAAATGTAATTTTACCCGGTGAACCTGTACCTAGGTCCATGCAAAGCTGTAGAGTATACACATGAACAACTTACCTTTATAGAGACTTCCGTATAACACATCACTGCAGTTCCATCATAGTGACAAATGTAATTTTACCCGGTGAACCTGTATCTAGGTCCATGCAAGGCTGTCGAGTATACACATGAACAACTTACCTTTATAGAGCCTTCCGTAGAACACATCATAGCAGCTCCATCATAGTGACAAATGTAATTTTACCCGGCTGAACCTGTATCTAGGTCCATACAAGGCTGTAGAGTATACATATGAACAACTTACCTTTATAGAGCCTTCCGTATAACACATCATTGCAGCTCCATCATAGTGACAAATGTAATTTTACCCAGTAAACCTGTATCTAGGTCCATACAAGGCTGTAGAGTATACACATGAACAACTTACCTTTACAGAATCTTCCGTAGAACACATCACTGCAGCTCCATCATAGTGACAAATGTAATTTTACCCGGTGAACCTGTATCTAGATCCATACAAGGCTGTACAGTATACACATGGACAACTTACCTTTACAGAACCTTCCATAGAACACATCACTGCAGCTCCATCATAGTGACAAATGTAATTTTACCCGGTGAACCTGTATCTAGGTCCATACAAGGCTGTACAGTATACAAATGAACAACTTACCTTTGCAGAGCCTTCCGTAGAGCACATCACTGCAGCTTCATCATAGTGACAGCTGCCGGAAATTTTACCCTGTGAACTTGTATCTAGATCCATACAAAGCTGTAGAGTATGTATACGAACAACTTACTTTTGTAGAGCCTTCAGTAGAATACACCACCGCAGCTCCATCATAGTGACAGCTGTCGGTAATAGGTCCACATAAGGCTGGAGAGCATACACGTATATAAAAAATATACCTTTATAATAGTGCCTTCCGTTGCCAGTGAATACATCACTGACAAATGTCAGTAATTTTACCCTATTTTTACCTGTATCTATAGGTCCATGCAAGGTTGGAGAATCTACATATGAACAACTCACCTTTATGGAACCATCCGTAGAACACGTGACCACAGCTCCACCATAGTGACAGATGCCAGTAACGTTACCCTTTGAACCCGTACCTAAGTCCATACATGGCTGGAGAGTTAAAAGAGAGAACAGTTAATTTTTGAGATTTTTTTCTAAACTTAATGCTGTTTCAATCTAATTGTGTAGACTGTGTAATAATCGTAGTGAGTGAAACAACAACACAACAACAACAACAACAACAACAACTATAATGTCATTTGCATTAAAGTCGAATCTTGCTAATATGCACACCGACAGAACAGAATAAAGTGCTCCTCCTTGAGAGATGTCCATATACTGTTTGTTTGTTTGTTTGTTTGTTTGTTTATTTATTTGTTCACCACAAGGTGAACAGAGGTCATAGAAGCCTAAATTGCATCACCTGTGAAAGGTGAGGGTTTTTTTTTCTTTATTTCTTTTGTGAAAGGTTCTAGTGCAGGGCCGGCAGAAGGTGATGGACATTAGGGGGGCCAAACACTGATCCTTCTCAATCACCAAAGGTGCGAGCTATGAGGGCATTTTGGGGGCAGTCCCCCCTGGGAAAATTTTGATAAATGAGGCCCTCTGAAACACCATTTCTTGCATTTTGGCAGTGTTTTTATATCCCCCCTGCTCCACTGGCCATGTAGTGGTCGTATATTTCTTCTATTTTATACTAAGGGCTCTTTCCATTTGTTGTGTCTGGCTGGCCCGACCGGTTGATCAGTTCTCAAATGTAACGAATGTTTAACTATCAGAACTGGTTCTGGCCAGTTCTCCCGTTACGCACGGCCAGGACGCGGCAATTTGGTGATTTTTGGCGGGAAAAAAATGCGTGCGAACGCCTTGACTCCTCAGGTTGGACATACCCGATAAATGGAAAGTGATCTATTAGTAAGTATCAAATATGGAGTTCATGTGAATGTGTTTTCACATGGTCCATGACATTCATCAATCACGTGTACAAATGTGATTGAAACTCATGATAACGGAAGTGAAAGTCAGGAAGTACAACATAATTTTTTTTATTTAAAAAATGCAAGGACTGCACTGTTTCCAAACAAACTGGGTGTTGAAGATAATTTGCACGATTCAGAAAATCCATTGATCACTGACCTCCTGGCATGTTAAACTTTATTTACTGTCAGTCTAAGAGGACTTATTTAGTTTATAGGTTTACATGTACATGACATTTTGTCTCTTACGGGGAGCTAAAGTGCCTATTGTCCATATTACAGAGGTGTCCATATTACAAAGGTGTCCATATTATAGAGGTGTCATGTGTACATATTACAGAAGTGTCCATATTATAGAGCTGTCCTTATTACAGGTGTCCATATCATAGAGGTGTCCATATTATAGAAATATTCAGATTACAGAGGTGCCCATATTATAGTGGTGCAGTATTAGAGGTGCCTGGCATATTACAGACCTGTGTCCATATCATTCTAGGCTATCTACTGATATTATACAGGTGCAACAAATTTATAGACGTCTGTATTATAGAGATGTCTGAATCATAGATGTGTCCATATTATAGAAGTGGACATCCAGATTACAGAGGTGTCCATATTACATAGGAACCATATTATAGAGAACTGTCTGCATTATCAACGTACTGAGAGGCTCCTCCATATGTACTTATGTTAAGTTAAGTTAGGTACGTACCTCTATGCTGTCAAAGGAATCTTCTGTTGTGTCAAATAAGTACACTTTTCCTGCCCTGCCACCAACACGGAGGTAGTTATATCCAGATGAAGCATTTCTGCTGACACTGAAGGCTGGACTTTCAAGCTGCACTCAGAGCAAACAAACTGCACACTGATTCGACTAACAATGTAACAAGACACATCAGGTACCCAACAAGGGGTTTGAAATTTATAGGTTTGGTATTTTTTGGGTGTATAAGTTTGCCAGGTATTTTTGTGGGTAGTCAACTTCTTGGGTACTTTTTGGGGATTGGAAGTTTTGAATAGGCAAAGTTTTGGTGTTCTTACCTACTAATTAGAATACGAATACAACTTTATTGTACAATGGACTTTATCATTTTATAGTGATTACAGACGTGACAGTGATGTGGGTGTTGTTGTGGGCATTGGTATTTTTTTGGGTTTCAAATTTTGTCTCCCTGTCACTTTTATACTTGCGTGCCCACCTGGGAGATATAAGTTACGGAAAATGTACAGTGTAAAATGAGTGTTCGTGTTGATTTGAGAACGAAAACATTATTTACTATTCCAAGAACTGAAATCATTGTAAGACCGAGGTTTGGTTTATTACAGGTCTGATTTAATAATGTTGTACAACATCAAATTATGCAGGACTTTATGCATAGCCGCCGTACTTCAAGAGATATGAAACGAATAATCATGTTATGGATTTCTTTAACTGTTTAAAACTTAGGCATGGTGAGATATTTAATCCTCAGGAGCAAGAAGTAACAAACTCTTATACTAAGAGAGCATGCAGCAAAATGAATAGTCATGTTCTGTGGATTTCAGTAGTTCAAAAGTTAGGTTAAAGCCCACCGCACACTTTTTGTTGGAGTTAAATTTGTTGGGCTCATGGATCACCATGTACACTAACCGAGTTTTTCCACCGATTTCCAATGCAAGCTGTTCTGCCATTGATACTGGATTCTTGCTTTGCACTCACATGAAGAAATACGCCTTCCCCATTGGCCGTAGCAATTTTAAAAGCTCTGTTCCAGACAAATTATTGGAGACTGCCTCGCATTAGCTGACAATTAATTTATTTCCAATGTTTTGAGATGAAACATGTCAGATCTTGCCAGCCGACAAAAAATCTTGTTGGAATTTCTTGTCAGGAACGACCAGCTCACCCTAGCTGATTTTCTATCCATGACAAATAATCAGAGCTCTCCCAACAAAATAATTATCAACTAGCACATGTGGTGGGTGTAATTCTCGCTGATTATATCTGAAGCATATTTATGGCTACTATTTAAATGAGGCAGATGAATTATTCAAAAAGGAAAGCAGCAGGTATGCATCTTAAATTCCAGTAACTCTTCATACTGGAGCTAATATAGTCCATGAGATAACCTTAGTAACGCTAACCTCAATGGATTTAAAAAGTTTTCCTGCTCTTCTGTCATAGATACATAGTGTCTTGTCCTCACTTCCAGTGATGATAAATCTCTCATCTGCATCCACACACAACACTGGCTTGCTGTGATATTTCTGGGCAGAAATGACATTGCATCCATCTGTAGATTCAATGAATAAATACTTTCATTTAGCACCTAATAGCAGTAGCATACATGTAGCATATATAATATAACATACATGTAGCATGGCATAGCATAGGAGAGTATATGTACATGTAGAGCAGAGCAGAGCATGTAGCATAGCATAGCATAGCATAGCATAGCATAGCATAGCATAGCATAGCATAGCATAGCATACTGTAGCATAGCATAGCATAGAATAGCATAGCATAGAATAGCATAGCATACTGTAGCATAGCATACTGCACAGCACAGCATAGCAGAGTGTAATAGCACAGCCAGCATAGCACAGTATACAGTAGTCTACTATTAACTAGAGAATAATTAAGTAGCACAGTATATAGCTTTCAAGGAAATAGTGAACATTCCAATCCTTTTGAACTTACCTCGTAAGTCAAACATTCTGACATGTTTGTCATAGCAACCTGTTACTATGATATCAGCTTTCCATGCAGTACAAAGAACAGCTGCACGATGCTCCCTGAGTTTGGAATAACATATTTAGTAATAAAAAACAAATAAATGATGGTGCTTAATATATAGCGCATCCTATATAATTATGTCTCGATGCACTTTACAATAATTACAGTGGAGATACAGGCCGCAACACCGGGATCACTACGTCTACCCTACTCTTATCGACAAGTGTGTGGGTTCTTTTAAGTCCCCCGATAGAATGTCGAGAGACTAGACCAATGGCTTAACGTCCCTGTCAACGGACGGTGTGGTGAAAGAAGGTCGCACAAATTCAACCCCTGGCAAGGCCGAGTATTGAACCCAGGACCTTCAGGTTGGGAGTCAGAGATCTTACTGACTGCGCCAACCTCGTTCAATACAGGTAGTTTATTAGCATTCATCATAATAACACAATCCAATGCAACGATAATGGTGTTTAGTTAATTGCTGGCAGTAAAATGAGTACAATGTTAGACTAGACAAATTGCTGGGTTGTCTGCATTAAGGCTGATTAATAGAAAATATTATTGTTTTCTACCACCATCATACACAACAATCCTAAAGTAGTTCACATCCATGGCATGACTTGACGCAGGCCTGTGATATGGTGTGATATGGTGTGATTCTTGCATGACTACACAACCTTACAATGTACTACCGGTATATAGTATTGTCAAAGATAGTAGACAAAAAAAGTTGCCACCAACTTGGCAGCAATCACTTTAAATGTGAAAAAGAAACAAAGAGAATTAATAGCTAGAGAGCTAGCAACAGACTGTGTCATCATGGAAATGTGGGATTTCATAGTCTTGTTCCTGCATGTCCCCCTGATTTGCTTCAAAATCCTACGACAAATCATATGATCGATGCATGCATCTATCATAATGGCATATATATGTGTTGTAGACAGATTTACATGATACAATTTCGTGTCATGGGCATTATGACAAATGTATCGTCCAAATCAGCCTTTAGAGAGGCAGTCCCGACTTCAGACAAGCAATGTTTACAAAATGTAGTTGTAAACATAGTGACTCATTTAAAAATCTATAATTAATATTTTGAGGTCTATTAGACAACATTTTTTTGAGACCCTTGATTTGAATAGTACTTACCACTGACTACCCTAAACTTACATAATATTCCAAGTTTGGCTAGAATGCAGGCCTCAGATATAAATACCAAACAGCTATTTTGTCATCTTCTCAGTCAAGATAATTTACTTTTAAAATTAAAGTTTAATTAAAAATACAATATATATTTATATATATTGCAAGTTTTGTTATTACAAACCTTATACTAAGAACCTCAGCCTGGGCGCCCTGAAGATCCCACAGCTTGACTGAGCTGTCCCATGAGCCAGAACATAGTCTTGGTATCCCTGTGGGATCACTTGTCAGTGACCACACCCAGCCCTTTCACAAAACAATAAAACCATTACAAGGATTAACCTCAGTCTATACTAATTACATGTAGATAGCTCCCACACAAATATTATTTTTTATCCAGCAAGTATTTTTGGCAGTAATTTGAATACGGCAGTGAAAATAGCCTGAAAACCAGATGTAGAAACCAGATGTACAGACCAGAGGTACAGACCAGATGTAGAAACCAGATGTAGAAACCAGATGTACAGACCAGAGCTACAACACTTTTATGGCAACTGTTTGGCTTCCAGGTCTACTCACCTGTTTTACTGTAGGTCCAAGAAAAGGAGGCCACATTGCCTACCCCCGGCCCCACCTACACCACTTACACTCACATGCTCATCACTGACTCATTCAACCAACTTACAAACTAGAGCTGGCAATAAATTGAATGTGCTTTAGAAGCATATTCCAGCTGTGTAGTTATTTTTAGTTATTAATTTATTATTGCTGCTGAACGGAGTGAGGCAGCAAAACATATTCTTGACATCATTGAAGGGTTGTGTCCTTCTAGTTCTTTGTATGTATTTAATATGTATCTGCATGTCATGTTTGTTCCTAGTGCCAAGTTCATTACCATAAATACAGTAATTCTATTGTTTAATCTTGTGAAAAATGGGGGGTCGACTTATACAAGGAAATTCTAAACATGGCTAAAATATTTTTTTACTACAAAATGGGGGGTTGACTTATACAATCATGTATGGCAAAATACGGAACTCGGCAGCACTTCACCTACTCCTGAGAGTAATACTTACTAGTTGTATATCATTCTACCATTTCCTACCTTGTGGCCATCTAGAGAACATCTAAAAGCTTTCTTTTGATCTTCTGGAGACTGAAGGCTCCCAAGATTCCACACAGCTATAGAACGGTCCCGTGAGCCTGATGCACATAGCTCTCCTCCAGCAAACACATGGACTGCATCAACAGGGCCAAAATGATGCTTTAACTGGTAAAATTCCAACTCATTATCAGCGGTAAACCAGAATTTATCCATGTCTTCATGTTCAACAGATATCCTCTTCCAGCTTTTAAATTGGTGAATGAATTAAAGAATATATTAAACTGTTAATTACTTGCAATAAACTTGATTGTGTGAATGACAATATTGACTAGGAAACTTGTCAAGGAAGACAAAATATATATAAGAGTGAACAGATGAAAGTGAAAACGAATACATTTAAACACTCTATTATTCCAGCCTGTATTAATGCAATAGATTTTTAACTTTTTAAGATTTTATTATTGCAAATTGTTAACATTTAAACATTTCTATTATATGTAAACAGTTTTTTAAATACGCAATTCAACCTCTGGCTGCAAGATATTATATATTTAATAAACTTATTATTATTATTATTATTATTATGATTATTATTACATGTATTGCTCCAGGGAGGGCTCCCATACTGGACATGACGGGGATGATTGTTGTATCTTTTAAGGATTAAAATTGCAGGTTGCAGTACGTCTGCTTTAAAGGGTGTTAGAGATACAAATGTCTTTTGAGCATTTGAATTTTAAATTTTGTCCTATAAATAAAATGTTTGAACTGAATGATGTAATTATCAGTTTTATTTATTTATTGTGTATGGTACCTTTTAGGGGGGTTAATCAGTTTGAGCCACACCCATTCTAGTACCTTTTAGGGGTTTCTTTTAAATAAATTTGATGATCATCCTCGTCATGTCCAATACAATACAGTCTTTAATCCACAGGCCAAAAGTGACAGTCTCATACATGGAAAGTTTCCAGATGACTTCATGTGGGGTGCAGCAAGTGCTGCATATCAAATAGAAGGTGGCTGCAATGCAGATGGTAAAGGACGATCTATCTGGGACACATTCACCCAGGCCGGTGGTAACACGTACATGAACCAGACAGCGAATATAGCCTGCAATAGTTATCACAACTCTCAGCGAGATGTAGAAATGTTGAAGGAGCTTGGAGTTAATAGTTACAGATTCTCTATTGCTTGGTCACGAGTTCTCCCAAAAGGAACAGTAGACGAAGTAAACCAACTTGGTGTCAAGTATTATAACATGTTGATTGACAGTTTGCTGGCCAATGGAATCCAACCATTTGTAACAATCTATCATTTTGACCTACCACAAGCGCTGCAGGATAGAGGCGGCTGGTTCAATGCTGAGATAGTTGATTGGTTTGCAGATTATGCAAGATTCTGCTTTGAGACTTTTGGAGATCGTGTGAAGTTTTGGATCACGATAAATGAACCTCATGAAGAAGCACTGGATGGGTATGGACTCGGGGAATGGGCTCCAGGAATACATCAGATGGCAACAGGACCATACCAAGGTAACGATATCAAATGGCTGTGGTCTTGGTGAGCACTTCCTGTACATGTGAATAGTGATTTTTAAAGTCCCATTTGCACCCAAAATGCTTTGCACATGAGTATAATTGAATTTCTTGGGGCCTAATAAATTCCAGATATAACAAATCCAGAGACATCAGTTGTCACACATTGGGCGGGAGACTCGCACATTTGAGAGTTATCTCACACTCATGCATTGCTGAGAAAATCTGACTCATCCTGCAATAAAAGTCAAATAAAGTATATTAATTTTTAAATGTTTATTTGTTGATTGACTGGACCACAGACAGAATTTTGGCCTGATATTTTATTGACTACCCACATACTTTTTCCAACCCCAAAATAACAAGCATTTATGATTTATTTTCCTGATTTTTAATTGATTACCCATTAGACTTTCAACTCCAGAATAATAAACTTTTTATTTTTTTTGGACATTTATTACGATATGTCAGAGTGTTGCTTATAATGAACATATTTTGGGTAATAGCAACTCACTTTCTCTGGTTTTTTGTATATCAAGATTTTACTGTACACAAATTATAGCATTGTGAATAGTCAAGCATCTAAATGACCATAAATGTTTGAATAGAAACCCAATGCTCTAATTGTAACGCACCCTAGAATCCAATCAGTAATAGTGACCCAGGGCTCTAGCTAATTGTAACCCGGCCAGGGGGTCATTATTAGAACTTTTTTTTTTAATTCAAAAGCAAAAATGCAAGCAGAACAATACCAATATTAAAATTAGAAAATTGAAAATCACTATCATTTACAACACAAAAAATGAATCAGTGACTATGATGTGTTTGATTAAAACCCAAGTTTTGAGTTCAGAATCGTCTATTTTTCCATTATTTGAGCTATTTTACGATTGTGGAGGTATGGGATGGGTCACCTTTTTATGGACCCTAATTTTAGCATAGTGACCAGCGCTCTAATTGTAACCACCCTAGAAATCAATCCAAGGAATAGTGACCCAGGGTTTCTATTGGAACATTTGCAGTAATCTTTGCACATACCGGTATATATTATCTGAATAATCTTTGGAAGAAATTTGCATTTACTGTACTATCATATCTCTTGATGCCAGTTGTACACCACATGTTGCTTGCACATGCCAGGGCATGGCACATCTATGACGACACTTTCCGAAATAAACAACAAGGAAAAATCACAATTGTGGTGAATTCCCAATGGTATGAGCCAGCGACAGAGAGTCAGGATGACGTGGCAGCAGCTAATCGTGGCTTGCAGTGGTATTTGGGTTGGATTGCACACCCAGTATTCTTTGGAGACTATCCGCAGGTCATGAAAGACAGAGTTAAGATGAACAGCGATGCTCAAGGGTTGCCAGTTTGTAGGTGAGTACAGGGATATTTGTATTGGACATAAAATTACCTTTTGCAGTTATGGAATATAGTGGTTCCTAACTTGGAAGATTTTCAAAATCTCTCTTCAGTTGATGTTTAATATTAGTACTAATGTTAATAATTTCACAGTATCAGTGACAGTGCTATAACAGCTTAAAGTGTATGACAAGGACAGTGACAGCACTGACAGTGATGTACACACTAGTGTGACAGTCATTGCAACTAACAGCACTGTGACAGTGATGTACGCACTGGTGTAACAGTCATTGCAACTGACAGCACTGTGACAGTGATGTACGCACTGGTGTAACAGTCATTGCAACTGACAGCACTGTGACAGTGATGTACACACTAGTGTGTGACAGTCATTGTAACTGACAGCACCGTGACAGTGATGTACACACTAGTGTGACAGTCATTGCAACTGATGGCACTGTGACAGTGATGTACACACTAGTGCGACAGTCATTGCAACTGACAAATCTGTGGCAGTGATGTACACACTAGTGTGTGACAGTCATTGTAACTGACAGCATTGTGACAGTGAAGTACACACTAGTGCGACAGTCATTGCAACTGACAGCACTGTGACAGTGATGTACACACTAGTGTGACAGTCATTGTAACTGACAGCATTGTGACAGTGATGTACACACTAGTGCGACAGTCATTGCAACTGACAGCACTGTGACAGTGATGTACACACTAGTGTGTGACAGTCATTGCAACTGACAAATCTGTGACAGTGATGTACGCACTAGTGTGACAGTCATTGCAACTGACAAATCTGTGGCAGTGATGTACACACTTGTGACAGTCATTGCAACTGACGGCACTGTGACAGTGATGTACACACTAGTGTGACAGTCATTGCAACTGACAAATCTGTGACAGTGATGTACACACTATTGTGACAGTCATTGCAACTGACGGCATTGTTTTAGTGATGTACACACTAGTGTGACAGTCATTGCAACTGATGGCACTGTGACAGTGATGTACACACTAGTGTGACAGTCATTGCAACTGACGGCACTGTGACAGTGATGTACACACTAGTGTGTGACAGTCATTGTAACTGACAAATCTGTGACAGTGATGTACACACTAGTGTGACAGTGTGACAGTGACAACTGACAAATCTGTGACAGTGATGTACACAATAGTGTGACAGTCGATGCAGCTGACAGCATTGTGATTGTGATGTACACACTTATGTGACAGTCATTGCAACTGACAGCACTGTGACAGTGATGTACGCACTAGTGTGACAGTCATTGCAACTGACAGCACTGTGACAGTGATGTACACACTTATGTGACAGTCATTGCAACTAACAGCACTGTGACAGTGATGTACGCACTAGTGTGACAGTCAATGCAGCTGACAGCACTGTGACAGTGATGTACACACTAGTGTGACAGTCATTGCAACTGACAAATCTGTGACAGTGATGTACATACGATAACATCACTGTCATAATGCTGCGCTCATTTGCGCTGTTGTGGCACTGCATCCACTGTTGTGCAACTGCTGTGGGATTCCTCTTCTGGAAGTCCCATTGCCTCCTGATCTGCAAATATATTTTGTGGCTGGGGGTGGTGTAATTATTATCAGGAGAGTTTTTAATTTAATTTAGGAGTTTAATATTTTAAAATATGACATCTCCATATTTTGCTTGACAGACTTCCATCATTTACTGATGAAGAAAAGGCACACATCAAAGGCACGGCTGACTTTGTGGCAATTAATTTCTATTCAGTGTCTTTGACATCACACAAGGCCAAACCAGAAGGTGCGACTTGGGATTATATAACTGACCAGGAAATTAACACTTCCAGAGATCCGTCTTGGTTAAAAGGTGAGAATGTTAAAGGTGCTTTGTCAAATTTTTCACCAAATGTTTTATTTGAAAATTTATAGTTTGTATTGTATAATTCCTTTCTAAATTGAAGTGAGAACGTTACATGGCAAATTCCTAATTCCTTGTACCAGTACCAACAGTTGAGACCAATCAAGTGGTACAGCAATGGGTACAAAAATGGTGTAGTTAACATATGTATGTATCAGTCCCTGGATCGGTTCATGATCAAATTTGTGTTCATGATCAAGTTCATGATTCAAATTTATTATTCGGCAAAGTCCCAACAGAATACTTCCAACACTGTTCTTATCTGCCAGTGACATATTAATGATATATTCTTGGTGGATCCATGGTGAAGATAAGCTTCCTATTTTAATAGGCCATTTCCGAATTACGCGCCACTTCCCACAAACAATACCTTCAAACCGAACCCAGGTGCCAAAACTACAGCAAATGTATGAAAACTTTGCACCTGGCCTCGCTTTGAAGTTATTGTTTGTTTGGAAGTGGCGCGTAATTCGGAAGTGGCCTATTAGTAAAAACATTCACATCCCACTTTTAAATTCAGAAACTTCTACTAGAATACCGAGTCAGAAAAAATCAAGTAGCTACTAAATCTTCTTGTAATTTGCCCTGTCCTAGACAGGGGCGGAACCAGGATTTTCTGAAGGGGGGAGGGGGGCTATAAGTATAAGAGGGAAGGCAAAGGACCCCACGCCCAAGGTGGTCTGGACTCTGGAAGACTTTGAAAAATGTCTCAAAGGGGGGGGGGGGGTTCCAACCCCCTCAACCCTCCCCCTGGATCTGCCGCTGCCGAATCGTAAGATCGGAAGAGCGGCGTGGAGGGAAAGAGGGTTC
>JANVCJ010060317.1:0-13215 GCA_026413505.1 Epizoanthus ramosus | reverse complement strand
GGTGGAAGTGGGGGGGGGGGGAGGGGGGATTTACTACTCACTATGACCAAGCTACTTTTTTTAAAAAATTTTAACATTGTCATTTCTAGGTTGATTTTAATAATTGTTGCTTTAAAACAAGATTAGGAAATGATATTTTATTATACTGTCATAAAAACTAAGTTGTTTTCTTGTTTCCCCAAAAAATTAATTGTAATATTAAACATAGTGACAGAGATATGTTAATAATTAATTTAGAATTAGTTATATGTCTGTTTGAAAGGTAGATTTCTGTCCATTAGCTAGGTCAGTTTAGGGTTATAAATTAACATGGATGGAAATGTTAACTACGTACAGCACAGTGTCAACAACACACAATATTTAGACTACTATTCGGAGACTCCTCAAACCAGAGAAATGGTTCATGATAATCTATTTTTTATCTCATGTATTCAGGGAGACTGTACCTTCAACCACTACACCCACAATAACTCCACTTGGTGGAGGGTGACATTTTTGTTCATAACTTTAGAATTTAACCATTTTATTCCTGTTGAAATTTAATTGCATAGCAAAAGAAAGCAAGAGAATGGAGTCAGAAAACTGCCTAATTATCTAAACAGACAATATAACTTCTTGTGGATGTTGTCACAGAACATAATGTTGAATCTAAGGAAACAAAGGAAAACGTTGTTTCTTGTGGGTGGGTGGCATGGCTCCCTGCGGTGGCAGCAGCTGTGTTGTTGCCCTGCAGTTTTCTACACATGCTTTGATTTGGGTGTATACTCGGCTTAACGCAGAATTATCTAACATATTCATATGATGTACAAGATATTGGGCTGTAGTTTCTTAGAATAGCTCTTTATTAGATATTCTTTGAACACAAGTGTATGCAAGTCATTGACCCATATATTAGTTCAGATTTGCATAACAATAACAAGGCTTGTTATGCCTTTAGCATTGCATCTGGTGTAAACAATAGAAACGCCTTGAAATAAATTCAGTTTGTGAGTATTTTAATTTGTATGATAGAATCATAAACAGGAAGTTTTAGGAGTTTTCCTTGTTAGATCAGTTAGAACATATTAAATGCACAGTAAAGTAAGTTGTTGATTTTCTTGGGGGTCAAAGATTAACAATAATTGCTAATTGCTAAATATTACATTTCTATTTTTCATCTCATTTAATTAATACCTTCAAATTGTTAGACAAGTGTATCACCCAGTAGTGTTCTTCTGATCATTTGCTCTATTTCTAACATTTACTAGATATTTTCAACTTATCCACAGCAACAGGAACAGGACCCTACAAATCTTTATTTTTTAAATCTGCCAAAAAGTTATGATGAAAAGGTAAGATGTGTATTTGAACTCTAAATAAATCTTTGTTCAAACAAAGACCTCAATGTGAAGTTCAGCGTGCAATCTTCCAATGACATATTTGTGAAAGAAGGGAACAATTAATTGCTTTATCTGAAGAGGTTCAGCTGACTGTGTGATTGCCTCGTCGTATTATTTTGATGACCAACATATATACTAAATGTTGGTGGCAAATTTCCAAATCCAACAAGGAGCTGTAACTACCTGATTGGAGAGTTAGAAACTCTGTATACACAAGAATTAATATAAACCTTCCATGTTATCCTAAAGGAAGGTTGTTTTGTGCTCTCATCAGAATCCATGGTCTTATATCCTTTTTCATTTTCGAAATGAAACTGTGGATATCTGGATTAAATATTTTATGACTTGAAAAATAGTGTCATGACACTTGATTTGCTAAATTGCTTTTGTTTTATTATAGATGTTAGAGCAAATGCTTTGTAAGTTTGGAAAAGTAATATCAACTCGAATATTAAGAGACAATCTGAATAACAGCAAGGGAGTTGGATTTGCAAGGTAGTGTATACAATTAATTTTTTTTTAATTTTCCTCCCCTCCATGGACTTGACTATACATATGTCTACACTCATGAAAATTATCATTAAATGTAATAATAAATACAAATTTGAAATTACTTCTACACATGTGTATTCCTTTATTTATGTATTATGAATATTAATTTTAGTTATCAGAGCAATAAAGTAAATTTCTTTCAAATTTAATTCCAACTGATTCTTTGATAAGAAAATCACAAAATCAACCTATGTGACAATGGGACAATGTCATATGGTGATGTAAATATTAATGGGCTTAAGCAAAGTTGTTTAATAGGAGCACCTGTATAACATGTTTCAAATAGCTGGTTATTGACGCGGATATTGAATATCTCTTGCTAGTAACATATTGTGATGACAAGATACAACAATGGCCACCTTGTCGCGCCTCAGGCAGCTTCATCAGTAAATACTAGTCCTGCTACCAGTGAAAGCTTTTTTTCCTTGTTTGTGCCTCATAAATGTTGAAACAGCTGTTATCAATAAGCTAAGGATGGCTAATGATTCGTATTTGACAATAATGGTTATAATGTCGTTATGCTAGTATACTGGTATTGCTGCTCATTGTGGTCCATTAAGATATTTCAAAAGAATGCAACATATTTATGAAAATACAAAATATATTTTTTACACTATCTTTAAATTTCCTGTTGTGTTATGTTGGTATAATTATGATCTGTTTAGCACATTGAGATCTAGATTTGGAATGCTATTGGCAGATATTTCCATTTTCTATGTACTTTCCATCTGCAGTCTCGCATCTTCTGTAGTTACAAGTTGTTAGGAAGTAAGGTCCCTCAGTACAAACTAAATGTATGATGATGCAGGAAGAAAGCCAAAAATCTCAAGTCTCAACTTGAATTTGTTAAATGTGTCAGCTTTGATTGCCTTGGTCTACCTACCACATGTCCCTAGGGAGAGCTTATTTGAAAATGACTGCATTTAATTTATTTTAGAATGGAAAGCACCGAAATATGTGAGCAAGTTATTAATTTTTACAAGAAGACAAAATTGGCAGGTAAGGAGTTTAAACTAATTAGAAATTCAGAGTATAACTGTAGGAGTACAATTATTCCTATATTAATATTGTTTGTAAGCTCCAAAATGAACGAGTTGTATAACTCGTGACTGCCTTGCAGCATCCAGTACACGTGTTTAGACTTACATTGATCTTGAAGATCAACGTCCACATTAAGGTGCTGCCCTCAGATATTACTTAAATTTGACAAATGACAAATGTCCAACCCCCCCCCCCCCCATAAGATCCATCCCCCTTGTAATGCTATGTGCAAATGTTTTCTGGCATGGGTAACACTTTTTGGGACAATTATGAATGCTCCCATTCCTCCCTAGCTTGACATTAGATAATATCTGGGCAACCTGCTCTGGCATTAGCCATTGCACTGTGACAGTGATGATGTATGTCGTCAATTCAGTGATGTTTGTGGTGTTCAAATCAATATATATAAGCTAGGTAACAGTTTGCTTATTATACGTGTAAGGTTGAAATATTTGGCTTTGTTTGTTATTAGGTGCAGAAGATGAACTGGTTGTAAAATTTGCTGATGGAGGACCAAAGAAGAGGCAGCAACAACAAAATCAAGGTTTCTGTTTGCTTTTTTGTTATGTACAGCACAATTAACTAAGGTTGCAATCATAACCTTACCATCCAAGTACAAAGTGAGGGATGTGGTCTATATATCTAAGGGTACAAGCAGATACCATGTTATATTTTTCAGTCATGTTTTTGAGACTCAAGATATGGGTAAAAAAACTCCTCAACTTTTATAAAGGTCATAAAATTTGGTTGGCTCAAATTCTGATTGAAGTCACATATTTGTCACACGACAGTATTAATTTTGTTTTGAATTGGTGTGCTTTGATCTCAGGCTGTTTTATATGTTGATTCGAGACAGACCAAATCTTGTCAAAAAGCACAGATTGAAGAAATCCATTTTTTTCCTAGTTTTAGCTTGTCCAATGAAACAAATGTATATATAATCTCAAACATTCTGTGTTAATTGCCAGACTTTGTGGTGGTGTGACTTATTTCTTTTCTCAAGGGCATGACAATTTACGTTTTTTGCAAC
Source organism: Epizoanthus ramosus (assembly GCA_026413505.1). Classification (NCBI taxonomy): domain Eukaryota; kingdom Metazoa; phylum Cnidaria; class Anthozoa; order Zoantharia; family Epizoanthidae; genus Epizoanthus; species Epizoanthus ramosus. The sequence goes on along the minus strand of JANVCJ010060317.1, from coordinate 9,213 downwards.
ATATAAACAAGTGTTTTAATGGTCCAAAATAATTGAACTGCAGTAGGACGTAGGTTTAATATTTACTGGCAAATATAACACTGACTGTGTTTCATGTTTTGCACTGCAAAACTGGATTTTTACTGTGAGTTTTAAACTTACTTCACATGCTTGTAGGGTTGTTTGCAACAGAAATTATTTACCTTCATTTCGCAATTTTTTAGTAATATGTCAGCCACCACTGGCTCCTAATGAATGAAGTACTGGTAAAGCATAGTTCAGGATCAAATTAAAGTAGTAGAATCCACTAAATATTTTCAGTTCAGCACAGTGCAGAATTAGTGTGACATGTTGATGTTACCAAGTGAGATCTAGTCCAGGTGTGTGTGCATGTCTCTGTTTACATTTGTCAAAACAAACTTTGGAGGACTGTTGCACTTTCTTATATTATTATTATTATTAGTATTATTTTGGTATCTTCATATATTTTTCATTCAAATCTGTGAGAAACTTTGTAGGAATGAAAAAGTGAAAATAAAGAAAATATTTTTATTTAAACAGGGCATTTAATTACTTGTTTGACTTGCTGTACTTGTTTTGTTCCCAAAACTTGGCTCAAAGTTTGGGGTGCGTCCTAATATAGCTAAAGGTGCTGTACACAGGTATATATGAATGTATGCAACCATGTTTTTCCTTTGTGTGTTTGGACAAATATGTCATGCCTGAAATATCTCCATTAGGTGACCAACAGTGGACAAGAAGTAGGCCAGAGGTAGGGCTTCATCCCCGCTCAATTGTCATGTTTTCACTTTTGGTTTCTATGTAGAGAATAGTGCACAGTGGCATTCTGTTAGAAAGAAGAAAGATGTAAAATTTAGTGCTTGAAACTCAAAGTCTGAAGATCACCTCAGTGTGTGAAACTCAAAGTCTGAAGATCACCTCAGTGCGTGAAACGTGAAGTCTGTCAAGATCACCTCAGTGCGTGAAACTCAAAGTCTGTTAAAGATTGCCTCATTGCGTGAAACTTGAAGTTTGAAGATCACCTCAGTGCGTGAAATTCAAAGTCAGAAGATCGCCTCAGTGCTTGAAACTCAAAATCTGAAGATCACCTCAGTGCGTGAAACTTGAAGTTTGAAGATCACCTCAGTGCTTGAAACTCAAAGTCTGAAGATCACCTCAGTGCGTGAAACTCAAAGTCTGAAGATCACCTCAGAGTTACAGTTTTACCAAGATTTTTAAATTTTAAATATTCTATTGTAGTTAAGTTCAGATATATGTCAGCTTATGAGTTATGTAGGTGAATGTGTTACTCATTAGGATGTTATTTATTCTTGAAGCTTGCATTTGTTATACACAATTATTTATTCTTGAAGCTTGCATGCATTTATTATACACAATAACAGGATCGATTACTAAAAGCTGCAAAACCAGACATTTAAGTTTTAGGTTTCCGTGCCTCTCATCATCTCAGAACATTGCCGCCCCCACAGTGACAAATTAAACATGAAATTAACTTTTAGGTTGATCGTTTGTTTTGTGTATTTGCTGGTGTTTGCATTAATTAATTAGTATAATATTTACCCTCCTAGAATCAGAAATAGTAACATAGCTTTTTTGTTATCAACAGAATGTTTCTGTATTTGGATATGCAGATGCTGCAGTTGTGCAGAATGGGTAAGTATTATTTAAGTGTTTAAGGTATCAGGCAAGACTTTGGTACATCATCTATGTTTTTGATTATGAAAGCTTGATAAATGTAGATTACAAAGATATATTGTTTTGAATGAATGAACCTTTATTTAATCAGGGTTGCCCCTTCAGCTTACAAGAAAACTGCTATCAGTGGGGGCCCAAAATATGTACCTAAGATATTAAAATTACAAGTATAAGTTAAAAAGGGTCTATTATTTTACAAAAGCTAGTGATGAATACACATAGAATCAATAAAATACATGATAATATACTATAAATGTTTGTTGTATATCACACAACCATGATAAAAAACTTTCTTTGTTGATTCCAGTCTCGCACCAGGCAGACGGAGGTGATTACTTTGCCTGGTAGAACGGCACACAACATCTTTGTTAAAAATGAAATCGTTTTTAAAAAATTGTGGCACATGTCCATTGACACAAAGATATATTGTTTTGTCAGATTATATGTAATCTGAATGTACTTGGGGCTGTTGTTTCAGACAAGACATATAATGATATATTGTATGTTATTTTATCTAGTGCCTGGTTTTCAATGTACCTGTCTTCAGCATACTTTTTAATTTTTTTAAGAAATCAGCGTTAATAATATCAGACATTTGCAAGACCTGATACTTTATGTCACTTTAAGAAATTATTCACTGATGAAGGAAATTTTAAAAATGAAATGATGGATTTATGTACAGCTACTGCTACTGGTCATGATCAATACTCCATTACATTACAAAACTGTTAATTAATATTGGCATGTGTTTGGGTGATGATTTACTAATTCGAACTTGGCAGTCAGAAAATACAGTCTGTGGAAAGTGCAAAAATTACAGCTAACTTCTATTAGTTAACCATGGATGCAAATTACTATTTGGCAACATATTTCAATGCAAATCATTTCAACCGATATGCCTAGACAAGATTTGGAACTCAATCGCTGACGATTATAAACACTTTTCTAGATACTTTTTTAAGAAAAAGATTAAAGCTGATTTGTTAAATTCTTACTAATAATTATACAGTTAGGTAGTGCTGTCATCTGTTTCCCACAGTTCAATACTCCAATTTTTCTATATGATTATATTGTATTTTCTAAGCGTTTTATTATTATTATTTATTTCCCCCCTTTTCCCTTTCTTTGATTCATTTTTGATACCTTACGTTATTACATGCTGACAGTTGACAACTGACAGTTGGGTTTACTTCCTGATTGACTGATTTTAGCTTTCACGTTGGGTTTAAATAACTGGATTTTTGAAGAATATTGCAATTATAATACTTTATAGGCACTGGATTACGTATCCCTAGATGAATAAATCAATTTAAAATTTGGCTTAACCATGCTCCTTAAATTATAACCCACAGTGTTGGCCTGTCAAGAACCTATCCATTTATATTTAACTCTCACTGGTACCTCCACTTACATTCTCGTGTTTTGCAGCTCATCAGCAACATCAGCAAGGATGACGACTGCGGGATTAGTTCCTGGTCAGGTCAGTATTTGATTATGACTGTACTCTGGACACTCAACATCCAAGTTTTGGAATTAATTTATTTCATTGGTCACTTTGATGACAGAGTGGGCAGGATTGAACTGTAATTAGGTCTGAACAATAAAATAGTGCTCAGGTGCTTGTTTTTCCCTCTCGCAGATCACAGATTGGCTTTGTTTCACTGGTTTGACCTTTGCCTCACTTGGCATCCATAAATACTCTGAGTTTTTGAGCAGACACATTGCCAGATTTACAAGTTTTGAATGACCATTTTCAAAACAAGAATATTTTGGATAATTATGAACTTAGCAAGGCATGCATGCAAGTTTAGTTTGTAATGATTATTTTCTTATTAAGTTGCTAATCCTCTGGAAGGGAATAGTTTATCCTAAATTAGATTTGACCTTGCTTTGCTTACGTACCAAGTATGACAACATCTTAATGTTTCTTTGATATATATCAAATGTCAAGATATACAATTATTGCTTAATTATTACTGGGGTTCTGTGCATGCATGTTTATATATAATAGTGCTCACTTCCAAGTGTTTATCAATTTCTTACTCCAACAGGCGGTGTACGTACAGGGAGGTATGCCTCTCGCTTACCAGGTAAGTAAAGCCCTTTCTATGCTGGCGATGGAAATTGTGATTCTGTATATATATTCTTTTCCAATAGCAGTATACATATGATGAAACTTAATTCAGATAAAATCTGAACAGTTAAAAGCACCTGATTGCCATTGTTATCATAAATTTTGTGGAATTGTTTAGATTCAATTAATTGTGTTTGTATTTTAAACTGATACTGCAGGGTGACTGCTTCGAAAAAGCTTTTGAAAAGGACATTTTAGAGGGTTTTATACCTTGGCATTTATTTAATCCTTGTTAATGACTGCACAAGCTAGGTTTTGTTAGTAAACCTGAATGTCTTTTAATTATATTTTCAGATACCGGCTACTTGGGCTGCAGCACCCAACCCATACATGCAGATGCAGCCACAGATTCCACCTGTAAGCATCTGTTGTTGTCTGTCCATGCGACTGTTAAGAATCAGTTAATACATTAATATCATGTAGTTGAAGATTTCTCTAAAATGAAACGTAATGCTTTGTGTGGGTAACTAACCTGTAACAGTGTACTATATGCAAACTGACAAATTGAGGCCAGTATGACTACCAGTTGTCACCTGTTCAAGGATGGTGCAGCAAACTTTAGAAGACCAACCAAATGCAGCACAGACTCTCCCCATTAGCGTTGAACCCATGGCCTCCTGATTAGCAGGCCGAGTTCTTACACCTCTGGATGTCTCTTGAGTTTTTCTGGATGTTCTTCTCCAGGGTTGCACATGTACTTTGTGGTGAAAATGTCAGGGACACCCGTTGGAAGAGTTGGAAATTACCCTGACATTAGTTCACCTAGCGATTGCATGACTATAAACAAATACCTTCAAGTACCAGGGATGGATAAGCCATGCAGTGATACATTATATGGCCATTGTGCACATAGTGATGCAATATTTTCTAACAGTATAGCTATGTGTTCACTTCAATTAATTACAAGTGTACATTAATTATTGCTTTAAGCATCTGTTTACTCCTACAAAATACTAGATTTTTGAACAAATTTTGTTTTTTACCAAAACAACTCCTAGATCACCAATTTCAACCCATTAGCCTCCCCCCTCCCCACTACCAAATGTGGGAAATATCACCAGGATTTACTATGCATTCAATATATATTATATTATTTATTAGCACTTTGCATAATTTACATTTATATGAGATGTATGGAAAATGGTTACATACTATGTTAGGATCCTAACCATAATGTCAACTTTGGCTAACTTCTTTCATGTGTTGAAGTAATCATTAAATTGAAATGAATAATATTCAGTAGTTCCCATTTTTATAATTATCTTCCTGTCATCATGATTAATAACTACTACATACATATACCAAACTGTGCTTCCTGCAAATGTCTTACCAATTTCTTTCCTCTCAGTCATTTTTTATTTTGAAAACATCGTCAAACTACAACACAGCTTAATAATAATTATGTAACTCACCAGTTTTAAATTTTGCAGAGTCAGATGGGAGTGGGCTCAAGTTCAGTACAAGAGCATGGCATGACACCAACTCCCTTGCATCACAGTACAGTGTCACCACTACCGGCCCAGATGGGGCAGCTTCAGCTGTCTGGGTCACAGTACGTGACCAGTCCAGTACACAGCTCCTTTCCACAAACTGCATGGCATATGATGCACCAGCAATCTGCACAACATCAACATCAGCATCAGCATCATTATGTCACTGGGCTCGAGGTATGACTGAATTAGTAATTAGTAATAATAATAATTATTTTTATCTTTAGTGCTAATTTGTGTCACTTTGAAGTAACAGCTGATGTTCTTGCCGGTTCTGCAACACCTGGACCAATTTCTACTGCAAGTCACAACTGCAGCTCTGAAGCTAAGAGCTAAATATTATGCTGTGACATATATATACTGCAAGATGTATAAAATTAATAACTAGACATTATCATCTGTAAATGCTTCTGTTTCTGTTTTGTGTTCTTTTTCCTAGAGGGGCATGCCAATAGACCCAATGCCCTATGCTGAGCATGCTCAGATTACACACTAGTTCAATTCGTGTTTGCTGAACCAATCACAAATCACTACCTGCACCACTATCTTGTATGATCCTTCTCATAGCTGCTTCTGCTTGTCAAATAGGGAGATTCCTCTGGCATGGATCCCAGTGATACCATTCCTCCAGTCTCACCTCAAGCCCACACAAGTCTGTCAGACCAGCAAGCACAGCAGTTGTTGGAGGAGCAGCAGAGATTGGCTGTGTATGCGGCTTACCACCAGGCTCAAAGGTTAGTCAAGAATTACATACAAAAGTCAAAACTTACAACTATGTAGAGATTGGCTGTGTATGCGGCTTACCACCAGGCTCAAAGGTTAGTCAAGAATTACATACAAAAGTTAAAACTTACAACTATGTAGAGATTGGCTGTGCATGCGGCTTACCACCAGGCTCAAAGGTTTGTCAAGAATTACATACAAAAGTCAAAACTCACAACTATGTCTGTTCTTGGATTCAGTGTAATTATAATCACATTTTTTAACATTCAGGCTATTTGTTTTGCAATATAACCAATACAACCCATTTCATATGGCATGCTAATCACTTCATGAAACACAAGTTTGTCATTGTAGGTTTGTTAATGTTATGGGGGGACAGGGGCTCCTGTTTAGTTGCGTTTGAACCGGCACAAGTTTAATAAATGAAAACAGTCAGTTATGTTGAATACTTAGGTGATTTATAATGTTGAATGTGAAGTTCTTGCTTGTGCCAAGAGAGTGCCCATGTACTCAACAAAGTTTTAATACTGTGAATAATTCCTGTATTTTGCATAACACACGATGTGCATATGGCTCATAAGCAAGAGGTGGCAGATGCGAAAACCCACTATAAATTTAGCTTTCATATCCTATTTTCAGGAAATAATGTGGTCTGAGCTGATGGCAGATATTTTGGTAAGTATATATTCTTAAAGGAACTGAACGTCACTTTAAATATTTTCGTAACTGTATATGTAGGTAGGTTGGAACTCCAGGTTGCTGAACTTAATCCACCATTATCAGTGACCATTGAATTTATAGAATTAGAAAAGCGAACAAATATTAAATCATTTCAAGTTATCCATTCATAATCATATGGGAAACCAATGATTAAACAAAACGTCTGTGTGCTTCATCATGTATGGATCACTGGATGCATATCTTTACTCACTGTTTCTTGGTTCTGCTGCAAGTTTTCTTTTGACTTCTTCAGCCCACTTCTCCCGGATTTCTTCATCTGAATTATTACGGATCAGGTCTTGATGTCAAGACTCAAGCCATAAATTTGCTATTTTGCACAGTTGACAACCGAGTCTTCAAGTTTCTTGGTTCTTGTACCTACTTGGCGTAACGTGCTTTCGTTATCAATTCCGGCGATGTTTCCATTACTTAAATTCTTTCAAGGATAGGATCCGGATAGTTTGACAACTAAATTAATCAGATAAGCTTTTTGCCATTTACCTTTTGGCTGAGAGGAAAGCTCGACTTTTGAACGGCTGAAGCAGGGAAACCGCTGATTTTGTGCAGTAGCTGAATCAGTGCAAACATTTCGGAACCCGAGTGTTTTCTTGATTTTTGTTGTTCAAATGTTAATTACATCTGGAGTGTATTCAATAGTTATCACTATGGAGAATATTTTGCATCCAAAGGGATAACGTTTTAGATTTTCCGTTTGTTTGCAAGATCCTGGCAGGAAACTGGAAACAAGCCGGGAAGCAAGTCATGAACCAACCTCGTTCTCAGGGACTTTTCCTCTTTCCTGCAACGAAGTCCTGGGAACGAGTGTCGCCCAATGCCACGTGCCCCCCCCCCCGCCTTTTGCCGTTTTTGCGTTTTGAAAAAGAGTCGAAAAACGGTTCATCTTTCGATCCAAAAATTTAACCAGTACCATGTTTGTACTTATTTCTTATAATTTTTATCAAAGAATATGAGAATATCCCAGAGGAGTGTGATCGCTACTCGCAGAGCATTGTCGTTGTATTCAGTACTGAGCCGTTTGCTGCCGGGTATCGTGATTTTTAGCTCGTATATTTCGACATCTGGGATTTCAGAAATCCGATTAGAAAAGCTTTAAAAGTTTAAAGTAAGGACGGCCGTTGAGGAGCAAGTATGAAAATCGACTGATATGAATCTAAATCGTTCGAAAAACATCTTCTTCAAGGAAGTTTACAAAATAAAGTATTGGCACTACTGCATTTATGTTGCGCGTTGTACTCAGGTGGTGTTCTCACCGCGGTCTAAAGCATTATTTGCTTCCTGGACGAAAGTTGGTTTTATGCTCCTTGGATGAATAAACGACTTATCACTCGGCAACAAATCACTTCAGTTTCCCCCTCAAAGAATCTGATAAATACTGCATCAATCACCTCACTAAGTTTTTCTTACCAGTCTGTTGACTTGAACAGCACATGCAGGCGCTTCAGCAAGTCGTCTCAGGTGAAGGCAAACGCTCTGTTTGCTTATATTATGTATGTGTACTTTTCCAGAAGGCTTAATTCGTATTCACATTTTCAAATTTAATTTTTGGAGTAGATCTTCCAAGTCTTGTGGGATTCTGTTGACTCGGCAAGCCAAAACCATAGGGCTGACAAATTCCATGGCTTCGCTATAGGTTTAAAAAGCTCGTGTGAGATGATATCAGTAAACTAGAAACGTTTTGTTCTCTTTGGCATCTGGAAAAGCATTTACATGCGGCGGTTGTCTAAGACTCAGTATCGTAGAACGGAAGAATAAGAGGAAACAGAGGAGAGGTGAACCGGCTGCCACCTGTTGTTCCGTTAGATATGGCGTGTAAGATATCACTGTGTAATATATAATACATTATTTTCGACCAGGGTTGGTTCTATTTCGAGAAATGACACCAGGAAGACAACTGCGACCTCTGACTCTGTCAAAAGCGGGCTTTTACCCCTCACGTACACGTAATGCAAATAAAAATATCAATGACATGACTATGCAATGAGTTTTATTTCTGTCACGCGACCGTCTGATTGTTTCCTGTATTTTCGTAATTGTTGCAACAACAGATTTTGCCAATCGCTAGCTTTTTCCTATCATCGCATTGTCACTGTTACTGCCTTTGCATCAATTTTTGGACAGTCAAGCGAAATCGTGTCTATACTCTCAGTTTTTCTATTTTTTTAATTTAAGTCCGGTTCACACTAGCGACGGAAGCAGAAGCGGAGACGAAGGAGCCTTCCGTTCTGGTGTGAACCAGGAAAAAGGAGACGGAAGCACAAACGGAAACTCGACGGAAGCGGAGACGGAAAGAACGGAACGTTCCTTTTTCTTCCGTCGCCTCTTCTGCTTCCATCGTGCTTATGTCACTTGTGTTACTTATAATAATAATAATAATAATAATAATAATAATAATAATAATAATAATAATAATAATAATAATAATAATAATAA
>JANVCJ010060206.1:0-13215 GCA_026413505.1 Epizoanthus ramosus | reverse complement strand
AGCTTCGATAGCTAGTTTATGGTTACTTAGTCTAAATTTTGTAAAATGCCTGCGTTGCTCAAAGTTAGTTATCGTTTTCAGGTAGTTTTCTACTTCATAATTTCCTTTGATAGCTTGATATACAGTTAGTTTACTAGACTGATCCAACTTTGATCAGTCGCCATATCTTGACATATTCATTTTTCATGTCGCTATAGTAAGATTGAAGTTTAGTATTTGATATGATGGTTTCCAATTTATCATAATCTTTAATGCCCTACATATCTAACATTTGATGTAAATTTGTGTGATAACTCTTTTTGTTTGCGGTTTTCAAGGATTCCGAAATTTTGAACACTTGTTGAGCTAGTGAATTCTTGACTAGTGAATGGTTCAAATATTTGAATATTAACTTATCTATAGTGAGTTTCAAAGGAAATCTACTAAGTTCTGCTCTGCAAGCAATATTTGTTGTTTTATTATTTATTCCTAAAAACGTTACTGATAACTAAAAGATAAGAGTAGAGCTAGCCCTGAAAAGGACTGGTATTTGGGTTTCCTGTATCCACCTGGAAAGCGCTTCAGGAGATCCCTTATAGATCGTTTTCAGGTGACGTCATCAGAACTTCAAAATCTAAACTACAATGGTACCTATAAAGCTGTTCTTTTGAAAAGATTCAGATATCGGCATCAAAAGCATTCTTTGGAACTTTAATGTCGATACGATGCCATTCGATTTTGAGTTGCAGTATTTTGAATTTTGTTGCAATCTGACTCAACATATTTCCTAAATGTCGTAAAAATCCATATATTTGGGCAAATGAAAAATCTTCCGTCTTGATGAACCTTCTCATTGGAAAAAAACAGCTTTATTTGCAGAGTACACATTGCCCCAAAATTTCGGACATTTGTGGGTGACCCTTGCTTGTAGAGTTTGCACGTAGGGTGACCCTCCTAGGAGGGTGACCCTATCTCCATGTAAACAGGCCCTTAGTTTCTTAAACAGGGTGACCCTCCTAGGAGGATGACCCTATCTCCATGTAAGCAGGCCCTTAGACTGACTCCTCGCGCTTTTTATGAACGCGCCATCGGTAATATGGCTAATATCAGCGTTCTTTCAAATTGATCAGCTGTAACATTTATTTTGCATATTTTAAAATACTATGAACCCTTTGGTTGTCTTCTACAGGCTTTTACACATACTTTCATTCAGTTAAAAAGTTATGTCTTCAGTTAAAAAGTTATGTCCAATGTCTTTCTGGAAATTGTCTCTGTAATTTTCCAATCCATTTCTAAGCAAACGCCACTTGGTCGGTTAGCATCGTTGTCAGGAGATGGGGTGATCGTTCATGTCTTCATTCTTAACGGACATCGACTTCCCTGACAACGGTCATAACAGATCAGATCTAGAGTATTTCTTTCTGTGGAATGTTCGCGAGCAACAGGAAATAACCGGGAAGGGTAAACTATAAGAAAACTCGATCGTACTTGACGAAATTGGCGCCAAAGTAGCTGCCAAGGGAAGCTAAGTTGGAGTTATATGACGAATATGCTTGTATCTATTTCTTGATTTTTAATAATGTTCCGGAATGTTCCGGGATGTTCCGGGATGTTCCGGGATACGATGTTCCTGGATTCTCCATGTCAGTCCGGGTTTTAACAACGGCCACCAGTAGACAGTACTAGTATTACTGTGCGCAGCCGTTCATGCACACAAGTCACAACATGACAACGTTCTCCTGAAATATAACACATCTCCGCACTGGTGCCCAAGATCTACTAACAGAAGCGGTTTTTTAAAAATAGTTTGCAGATCTATAAACTTGATAACTTAACTAACTAGTAGCAGAAATGAGTAAAACTCTGTTGAGCACCAGCTGTGATATTTAAACTCACTCATATCCAAATTGCTTTTGCTAATCTGTCATGGTTTATGCTATAATAGGTGGTCCGGAGAAACATCTGTTAAATCGCTTAAAATTATTGAAATTGATCAAGTAAAATGGATGGCCCTGCATGTCACGAAGGGTTTTCACGCAACATGATAGCTAGGGCATTGAATGGTCATCCAGCCCCAAAATTCCTCAATGCTCGCAAAATCTGGCCCCTGCTTGATTTGCTGGCAAAATTTAGAAGGGTCCTCGCTTGCTCGTATTCGCTAATTTTTGTAAATCAGTGCTCTCTTTGCTCGTGCTCGTATGCAAACAGAGACCATCCGACAGTTCTAAAAAATATTACTGTAAAAGGTGATCTAAATATTACTAAATATTATTCATATTTAGATCTAAAGAATAAAGGAGAACAATCGACGTAACATTACTCACTAGGACTGGAGGGTTGGAATAGAGAGTTCTGGATTGGTTCAGCGTTTTGAGAATTAGTTTTACTTTAATAATTAGTTTTCATTCCCTGTACTAATATAATTAATAATCATTGTCGTTTATTCATATATACTTTCTTGCAAATCAGAATGGAATGAAACAATCATAAGACTGGCAAGACTGATACCCGGCAATCTTTAACTCATAATAATATAATTTAATTAAATTCAATGCAGTCTAATCTCAACTTTTATATCCAATCCCTAGCTCTACATCCATAAACATTTTTTGCTTTAAATTTTAATCATTCGTTATTTCGTATATGATTTTCAAAAATCTCAACAAATAAAGTGCGTGTATATGAATTATAGTTATACTGATACACATGGCTTAGTTAGCCTGCTTGCATCGATCGGTATCAAGTGTATTGAATTATAGCAAGAACCGTTCTAAAGCTAGATTTGACCATTTTCGGTCGACACAATCATTATGCCTGAGGATAAGTTGCGCGGTGACAGTAATACACACGCATTATATGAATGGAAAGAAGGAGCTTTCGGCGGTGTGGTACATCACAACCCTGCGCGCTAATCAGTACCTCTTTGTATTTATACATACAACGTGCCAACGTATGGCTCAACTCTGCTCCAATAACGTCACACGGCATTCGCTTCTGCGACAAGCAACCTAAAATTATTACACTGAATTAATAACTCTATAATACTGTGGTTTTGATAATTATCTGCCGCTTTATCGAGGGGTATCATCACAATTTACAGTATATCTTAAAGGCATATTCATCACAGATTAGACGATTGTATTGTACAAACATCAGTGGAAAGGTGAACTGAAATATTTTGATATCAATCAGTAAATTTTGATTGTACCATAATGGACCATAATGCTGACCAAGACTTGCTATAAACATAGCATGAACGGTAAATATAAACTGATCAATGCAAATAATTTAATATTGGGCATAACTAAAACATCAGTGATCTGACACAGCAACAGCAAAATTTAACTTTACGTGCTCTTTTAACATGTTCAAGAGTTTATCTAAGGTTGTACGCTGCATTGACCTCAAAATATCGACTTTGATTTCATTCATTGCAAATGAGTAGGCCGTTTGTTAGCCAATGTAAACGTATTTTCTTTTAAAACAGAAACAAAATCGTTATGAATTCTTGTGTCCTCCAGGACTGAAACACTGTAACTAAAAACTAAAAATACCATATGCACATCAATTCAGGCACCGCCCTGTTCAGTATGGCTTTTGCAGATGGTGAGACTTTTACTGAACTCAATGGTGAATTAAACAAATCATTTTAATGGGCATCATGGGATTAAGGATTCCAAAGTAAACAGTGTAAATTCTAATGACTTGTTACACAATAGAAAGAAACCTAAGGACATCCAGTTAACATGTTACAAGCTGACCACCCCATCGGTTGATCTGCACTTTTGAAAAGTGATACTACCGTCTCTACCCGCCTTTGATTTCACCGCTAGAAATTCCTTCGAGACGGCAGTCTTTGACCGCCACATATTAAGGCTTTTAATAATGGCCGTGTATTCGAGCTTGGTTCGACTGAAATATAACAATATCTCAGCTTCTTTGGACTAAAGTAAAAAAGTAGCCAGCTTGTAGAGTTTTGAGAAAACCTTCAATTTTGCAAATCGAAACTATCTCTTTAAGGAAAAGTACAAGTAAAGGTATCAATGTAGACTGTGATCGAATTTGCCATACTCCCAAGAGCAGCAAAGAACACAAGTTAGTGCAAAGTCTGATCTCTAATCCCTCTACGTATTTGCAACTTGTGTTTAAAAGATCATAGTCTATTGTTATCAGCCTCGCTTTTTTTAAGAGTTGTATGTTTCCCTCCCCGTTGAGAGTTCAATTATACTGCATAGTTCTCCAGTTTATCTTTGCCCCAAGGAACATTAGAGTTAACCGTAAACACTCAAGGTACATTTTGGATTAATTATGAGCAAATACTACATGCATTCGAAAGCTTCTCTTGTGCCAGTTTACTACCAAAATGTTGTTTTTGGTCACAGAAAGAAGACACTGGAATACTTTAATGTTTTCGTACACTGTAGCGGAGCCGTTTCCTATCCGGCTGAGGCTTTATTAATCCTATCTTCTGGCTTCCTCCCAATCATCCAATCGTCGTTTTGATATTGTTATTACAATATACTGATATAATTCTAACGAAAACGTTTTTCCCCAGCAGTTTAAATTTGTTCACAAATACACTGTCTGTAGAATCAAGAGTTTGCAAGTATTGGAGGTGATACCAGTATGTTTGGCGAAAACCACAGCAGCGATTGTCTTTGATTTGGTCAGCTCACGGCTTCAGCTGAAATTCACTCATCTAATAGAGAAAATCGGCTGGTGTTTCTAGTCATTGATTTTCAAGCTATTTTCTTTGAAAGCGTATCTCTATTAAGTGAGTAACTGTGCAGAGTGTGAGTGTGAACTCAACGGAACACTGGCTCATGCAGTGGCACTCGAAATCTTGATTGCCTTTTAAAGGTTTTCCAAACGAGCACGTCTGGTTCACACGGCTATTCACACATGATAATGTTTTAAATGTGATTACTTTTGGATCTTTGGACTGATTACGAACATTACACATCTGCTCTGTTGTATTCATAGAACTAGATTAATATTTATAAAACCTAAACTGAAATGGCACGAACAGTTGTCGTTGGTGTAAGTTCGGTAGTTCTTTATTTCTTGGTAGGTATCTAGTTGTTAGGAGTACAAAAAGGGGTAACTGGTTAATCCCAGTAGCGATATGTAGTGATGTGTACAAACAGGGTAAATTTCAATTATAGAAAAACAAGCAAAGGAATCGTGTTCATAACATATGTGCTCTTCAGTGTGCGATTAAAAGGAAATGTAGTTTCTCGGTTGATCGTTTATTAATTACCTGTATACATTTGTGCGGCGCACCTCGCAAGGGTAATGCTTAAATAAACTGGCGTTCAGACGCATGCCTTACGACTCCGCTTTCCTCTGTTTTGATTACCTTATGATGGTCAAATAATCTTCCTGGTGGGGAAATCATAAAAAGTTTATTGCTTTTACGTAGTGTTAAACCTCCCAAAGAGTTTTGTGGCATTATGTGCTCTCTCGGGCTACATTGATTCGCCATGGAGATGGACACGATTCCTAGCTCAACGAAAATGCTGTTCCTTTGCAATACATGTGCTAGTATTGGTAGTTCTTGCAAAAAATAAATGTATAAGTGTACACTTCATTTCCAATTCCTTAACTAGATTATAAAGTAGGGTTGATCTTCACCACGCGTTCGACGAACTCGTCAGTAGCTGAGCAAGCTGATGTGATAGATAAGCACTCAATCAAATACAACAGATCAATTAATAAAATGTAAATAAAGGAGTCTAAATAATATATAGCCCTAAAATGAAGTTGTTCTTTAATATATCCACTAACACAACAGTTCACTTGTATATACAATGTATTTTTTCCCGACTGATGTTGCCGATGGACTGACAAAAGCATTCAATAGCAATACTGTGTTAATGGAATGTTTCTGTTTCATCTACTTTTACTTATCGTGGTTTGATATACTCGATAAAATATCAAACCTCAATCTAGGATTCCTTTCGCAAATGCTTTGGCTAGACGTAGATATAACTTTAGATGTAGGTGTGAACAACAGCAAATTCATAATGACATTTAAACGAAATCAGGTCTGGTTGCACACACTGACACAGAGCCCCGCACAGAGCAAGGTGAACACATATTACATATAGCCCGGAAACATTATTTATGTTACAAACTCTGCTTAACTTAAGATTGATTTATAGCTTGTACTGCAAGACCATCGTGCTCTACAATTTCAATCTAATGACACATTGTACTGTTATTAACCGTTCATCGTAGAGCCATCTTTATTGAAGTGGCGCTTCCGGCCAACACCAAGGCCTCAACACTACTGTCGCAGCTATGAATTGTTATAAACTTATATGTATGCAGTATGGTACAGACAAAGCTACATTGCTTTGTCTTGAATTCATAGAAAATTTCACAACTATAAACAACATTGTAAGATACTTTACAACTTTATAATCAAAATATTCGAAATCTGTAGTACAGATGAAATTGACACATTCTCTGACAAGTCTCCGATGTACTTCCAAGATCGATGTACACTACAACCAAAAATAGTACAAATTTCAATATATTTATGTACACAATTTATCACTTGGAGAAGCCAATTGGTGGTTTATGGCCTAGGCGACACTTTTCAATTCCTTGAAGTAATCACACTCCAATCAGAATGCGGTTTGATCAGTAAGTTCACGCTCTCATTAGCAGTTCATGCAACTCACTGTTAGTATAACACCACATACGCGTTTATCGACGCAATCTCAGTTCTGCAGCTCATCACAACAGAGTTCAGCGTTGTCGCGCTCTAGTTCTGCAGTACAACACAACCGATATGTTTATCTTCTCTCTTGTAGCCTTCAGTGGCGGGTTAATTGAATAAAGAGCTACCAGTTGTAGGATATTCCTGTCTTCACACGTAAATACAGACCACTGCTGTGAGATCATGAGAAGCCAAACACCACACGATAGGGAGCAAAATTGTGGCTACGAGCTCGCCACTTGCTTTTGTATGACGGTCAAACATGTTGTTGAAACCAAGCGCCTTCCATTCTCCATACACTAAAGGCGTAGCTTAATCGTTCATGAGCTATAAAACAGCTACTTGTAGCAGAGTTCGGGTGCTTTTCGTTGTTCCCTAACACTTGGCAAAGGAAGTCGATGTAGCGCGACGCCAGTCGAAGAGTTTGTATCTTTGAAAGCTTGTCTGAGGGTAATGTGGGAATGATTTTTCGCAGTTTGTTGAAGGCTTCATTCAGAGCTTGGGTTCTCTGCCGTTCTCGTACATTGGCAACCGCGCGTTGATCAGTTTTGTTTGATCCATCCTTTCGTCTTGATCGAGTTCCGTTCGTATTCCTTCTGTATTTTCTCCTCTGCTGTTCGTTGCCTTGAGATTTCTCTATGTGCGGTAACCCCATCTTTACAATTCTTTCTTCCTTCTACTGTTGCACTCGCTAGGCTGATCGAGAGTGCGTAATATAACAAATGTTCATCAAGGCACTAAAAAGATATACTCGATTGTCTCGGGAACTCTGAGGTCATCCACACACCATGCGGATCCCACTTTGGGCCAAGAT
The DNA here is from genome assembly GCA_026413505.1 of Epizoanthus ramosus. Taxonomy (NCBI): domain Eukaryota; kingdom Metazoa; phylum Cnidaria; class Anthozoa; order Zoantharia; family Epizoanthidae; genus Epizoanthus; species Epizoanthus ramosus. The sequence goes on along the minus strand of JANVCJ010060206.1, from coordinate 5,695 downwards.
GACGAGAAATGACATTTTTGTACGGTTAGATAAACACGGCTATCATTTTTCTGCTTTACCAGTCATCGAGTCCAATAAAATTCATTAAATTATTTTTCCGCTCCAATCAGATTACACGATTTTGCTTCCATCATGTCAATGGATACTTCATATTTAATTAATGGCTAGCCTTATCTTATATAATTGGCAATAAATGTGATATTTACAAACGGTTTCGGCACGACAAGGTGAAAAATGCTTTAAAAGCGCCGCACGGGAGCCAGTGGTCAAGACAATTGTGTCCGGAAGCGACTCATGCAATCTGTTGACGACTTCGAGTCCTTGAGGCTGTCCAGATCCCCTTACTGTCAGTTATTCGTGACTTCTCGTCTCAAAAGAAAGAAAATGTTTCTCGGGTTGGAAGCTTTATTCCAATGTACAGGCAGCATTTCCTATGCAGCCACTGGCTCGGTTTTATGTATGTAGTAGCATGGACTTTCAGCTTGACAGAAATACTCTCTTTGCTGCCAGCAGAAATCCTGTTTCGAAACGTTCTTCTTGACTACTCTGCGGGCTAAACTGTTAGCTATCATTAGGAGCCACAACTGAAAGATAGCACTGTATCGTTTACTAGGATACTCGAAAGGTCAACAGGCTGACTAACCTGTATTTATGTTACATTCAGTTTTACACACCTCGTCACCCTCCGTGTTCGCTATCAGGACACAGATACCGTATGGCCAGCAATATTCCTTTTCTGTCGTTCTAAAATTTATCAATAATAGAAGTCACTCGCTGAACATCTTTTCTCTCTGTTGAAAGAGTCTTCAAACTTGGAGACAGGTCGACTGGGTGAGGGATTCCATTTCAGTCGTGGGTGCGACACGAGAGTAAATTTATGGCCATCTTCACAAAGCAATGGGCGCATTTTTGCCATCGATTAGGGAGCATTTACCCTGTTGCAGTATTATCAACGCCAAAGAGTTATCATCCTCAACTCGTAACAGCCTTTGTTTTGCTCAAACACGCACATTTGGAAAAAACGTAACTGCGCCATATCAATTGTTTGTCGGAGAGTTAAAAACACAACGCGATCACTATCTGCACCAAACAGAAGTGAAATGCCGACATCAAGTTAGCAGGCGCAAACCACAATTAATTGTTGTAATGATGACCAGACAAAATACTTTATACACCACAGAAAAAGTTCAAGCGGAATGTTTGATGAACTGTGGCTACTTGCCGCGCGTGAAAATGAACAATTCGTGCATGTAGAGCGCATTTTCGTGAAATTCTCTGGCTCTTGCCCGCAGGAAGCGTCTGAGTAGGACAGCTGTGAAAACCATTACGAAAAGTATGTGATAAACCAAACAATAGTCAAATGTTATCACAAAAAGTTAATTACTCAAATTAGTATCGGTGTGAATAATTCCAAGTGGTTGTCTGTTCTCTTCAAAGAGATGTTACAAATAGTACTAAAAAGGAAATCCGTTTTTCCCTTGGAAGTTTATGCATATAGTGTGTGCTCAAAACTTCAAGCGTTACAGTAAAAAGCTTGAGGCGTTTTGATACAAAAATATCTTCATTGCTGATCTGCTGTCTTCGGTAAGTTTGTCGGTCCATACAACGCACAAATTAAGAGACGAATAATTTTCTCGATCTCGCTCGCACCGCGGATGTGTTGAAATCAACAACTTATCAAGGTTCAGAGAAATTCTATGTTTTTTTCGCGTTTTTGCACTGCCAGTAATAAAACGTCAAGGAATCTTCAAGAGTGCAGAATTTTGCAGCTCACTGATCAATATTTTAATATATTGACTATAATAAACAAGTATTGAAGTTACTCATCGATTAGTAATCATTGTTTCTCTTGCTTTAACTAAACACTCGTGCATGGTATGTGTGCCGTGGTGAGGGTGCTGCTAGCTGCTGTCTTTGTTCTGTATTTCTTACCACGGTCGGACACTGGCCAGACAGCAAACGTTATAATGGGATAATTACTGAAAATGGAAAAATCGTTAGACTTATCAACAACTGATGATGCCGTTATACGTACATGCACAGCGATAATTCAATCAACCTTTATACTTTATAGTATTTTCAATGTCAGCAAAATGAATACCTTCCTTGTTGCAGTTTTTGTTTTAATTATGAGCCGTTACTTACTATTTTAAAAATATTAATTTCATTTGTCATTCCAAATCAAAAAGCCTGTTTTTATTCAGCCGTCATATTGTCTGAAGTCTCTAAATGATTGAATACATTGAAAACGACAACCTGAGCTATTGACAATTAACGAAACTACTTAACGGTGACCTTTTGAAACGATATAAAAATGAATATGTTATGATGCGTTTGCAATAAGAAAATAATATTAATGATAATATAATAGTGAAGACTGAAGTGTATGTTATAACAAGAGAAAGCTTTTGGGGGCTACAATATCAAACCGCAGGCATACCCACTCATGTATACGAGATTCAAAATTTGGCTAAATTTTTAAAAATTTAAAATTTAAATGATTATGTTCCCAATGCAAGTGAACTGCAAAATTGAAGAACAGCATCAATCAAACAATAAAATTGATTAAAAACCACTTGCCAGCGACTTTCCGCCAAGATTCAAATATATGAGTTTCGGTGCGCTTCAGGGACTTCAGCTGGTTATTTCAGGTGTTCATTACTTGTTTATCTATATAATTAAGAATTTTTCAATGTTTTTACTGATGTCTTTAAAAACAAACGTTGGACAAACCTTCACTTATCACTTTTTAAAATGTCTGATAAAAGAAACACAAGTTGAAGTCGGTAATGCGATTTATTGTTCTTTTGTTTGTCCTCCTAATTATCATTGCTGTCGGTGTCTTCAGTCAACTTCAGTCACTGTGTCCCACTGCATCACGTAAACAATGCATGCCACAAGCTTGTACAAACAGAGCTTGTCCGACACGACAGACGGGAAACATTGCGGAGTCCAGTTTGGCAGTTTAGTTACCGCAGTCTTGAGAGAACGAACCGACAATCAAGAGTTAACTTTAGGGATTTTTACGATGCGCTAATGCTTTGATTCCTAAATCTGAATCCGTCAAACAACTAAAGCACTATTCAAAAATAGTCGGTTTACAGTTGTTTGAAGGTACAACTCTGCTCAAAACGCTGCTGGTACTACTATTACACTACACAGATAACTGCACAAACAAGCGGCGCTTGTAGGTTACGTTCCCCGTGAGACCGCCTGTATACTGGATGTTTGAATTCTGAACTCCATTCCTTTGTGAGCTATCTCCTCCCAGACGAATGGACTGAAGTTCATGAAACTTTCATAATATGTGCATCCCGAGGATGGTCATGGGCTAATCGTTTTTTCCCTAAACTGCAAAGATTTTGTGTTAGGAAGGTAAATTTGGAATCAGGCCGTGGTATCGGAATAAATAATTGTGAAATATGAATAAAGATGAATGACCATATGATGCAAGCTCATTACCAAGTCAAAATTTGTTAAGTTCATGTACGATTGGATGACTGCAACGATTCAACAGTTACCTAGCTGTGTCGGCGAATCGGACATCAACAGCAACAAAGTCTATATCCTGTTCTACTCACTCAACGAGTGAATACCGGGTTTGAATCCCAGACATCGAAAATAATCAGAGACATCTAAAAATACATTTAAGACTAAGTATGCTTAAGTATTATTCAGGATTATTAATCCTTTTTGAAACAAAAGATGGTTTCTTAGAGACAAAATCCAAAAGCGATATTTTCTGGTAACTTAGTGTTCGCTACGTAAGGATTAAAATCTTTCGATGTCATAGAAAAGGACGTGTATCGCGTGATAGGCCATGTATGATGTCATATAGCATCCCACAAGCAAGTGAGCAAGTGGCAGCGTTATCTTGACATTCTCGGCCTCCGTATACGAGACGACTAATCATGTCCGTCCGCATCACCATTGTGTATTTACTCTACATTTTGTACAAAACATCTACCCACAGACGAATGGGAATGAAACGTTCATGACATATACAGCTCAAAACGAGAAAGGGCATAGGCTAATCGTTTATTTCAAAAGCACCAAAAATTTCGTGTTATGAGGGTCGTCTTGTAGCTACTGGAACGAAGGATACTATTGCCCAACGAGACAATAAAAACAACAGTGATCCACTCCCTTTACATAAAACCTAACCTTCGGAAAATAGAGGAGCTCCTTCCTGAATGTGAACAATAACAGAGAATAGAGCTGATGATATAATGCTATATTCGGAATCAGGACGCAGTTGCGAAATAAACTCATGAATATAGATATTATTATTATTTGTTACGGTTCAAACGGTTCAATGAATTCCCATTACCTTATCACAAAATCAAACCATATAGAGCTCATTATATCAACTACGAAAGCATTATAATCATTCTATAGGATGAGAAAAGTTTCCTTCTCGCAATCAGAATTAATGAAACATCATGCCGCGAAAAGGCTGTTAAAATCTTGAGGTGGTTGTTACTGTGCGTTGCAAAGTACTTTGGGGAGGGCAGATTTTTTGATGATCTCAACAATTTAACCAATTGTAATATAGCCAAGGCTGTTGCAGAACTCATGCGCGACATCATACACATCGGAGCTTCAGAAGTATCTGCCATAAATCTGCCATCTGCCGTCTCCATCTACCGCCAAGAATATAACGGACAAAAACAACAAGATGCATACGACTTCTTGGTGGACCTCCTTGGGTTGCTCAATGACGATGTTACCAGGCAAATCACAGACGAAGTACCACAATCCTTCATATTGGAAACATTCTGTGGCCTGTTTGAGACTACTCTAGGGTGCCTTACTTGTAGAGAGGGGTCCTTCAACATCGAGCCATTCTCCACCCTGTCTATGCCAATAATAGACAATACCCTCGCTTCCTGTATCGAGAGATTTGTGGCCGATGAAAAGATGCAAGACTAGAGGTGTGAAAGGTGCAACAATATCGGGGGCTGCAAGAAATTCAACCTGACTGCATTTCCACTTCTTCTAACAGTCCAACTGAAGCGCTTTTCGCAGGACAACATGGGCGTGTATATAAAAAACGAACAACTGGTAGACTTTACTGACAGCATCAACACAAACACCTTCACAAAGATCTCCATTACTAATCACCTTTATGCCTTGTATGGAGTTATTAATCACGAGGGAACGATGAACGGAGGCACACTACACTGCCGTGACGAAACACAGCAATTGGTTTCAGTGTAACGATTCGATTGCGGACAACTCAACTATTAATACCAACAAAGCATACATTCTCTTCTACGCACTCACCAATTGAATACCTATTTAGCTGAAACAGAGACAAAGATAATTTCCAAAGATATGAAGGAAATATATCAATGATTCCAAAAGAACAGACACATCAATTGCAAGCAGCACTGACAAACGAAACGATGTCTGGCCTGTAAGACATGCAAATTGTAAGGACGACTGATGTTTCGGCGCTGCTTGGGGTATGCAGCATAAGGCTGCACTTTGGCTACTTAATTATTATTATTGTCTGTAACAAGCGATTTACCATGTTCTTGAATACTTGTCATTGCTACGGAAACTTCAGGGCGTTAATAAAATTGCAAAGTTAGACGTCTCGCAATTCGTGCCCTCGCCCTCGCCTTTCGAAGCATTGGACGATACCCTTTTGTAGACGCAACACTGTTTTAGGGACAGAGTAAATATAGGG
>JANVCJ010060095.1:0-13215 GCA_026413505.1 Epizoanthus ramosus | reverse complement strand
CAAGCTCGGCCCCCCCACTTACAAACACGCATCGCGGGCCCTGTAATATTTGGTTTCTTTATGACAAATTTAACAGACTTATACTAACTTGTTTTATGTCTACAGGACAATGTATCAGAGAGACAGCAGCAAAATGAATGCGAACACAAGAACTAACTCGGGATGGATAACTTTAAGGAACCGCAGAGGAGTTATTTATTTTTACAACCGAATTACAAAGGAGATAAGAGTGCCACGAGGTTACTCCACAAACAGCACTCAATCCCAGCCTCAGCTGGTGAGTAAACATGTACCTGTAATTAAATCTCCACCATAATAAACTCTAGAAACCAGCCATAATAATATAATAATAATAATAATAATAATAATAAACAACACAGCAACGGGCCTGTCAGTAAACATCCCCTTTTAAAATAATGTCCTCAGCTATGGGAGTACCCCCCCCCTGGGAGCCGAGGAATGTGTTCGGATTCTTTAATCTTACCATTTACATGTACAAATGAAAATGTGAAAATGAGAAGTACCTACATGTATTCAGAGGCGGATCTAGAGATTTTGAAAGGGGGTGCACTGATTTCAAGTACATGTAAGGGTTGAAACAAAAACGAGTGCCAAAGGCATGAGCACCTAGGGGAGGGGGCGAGTTTATGCTCCCCAGAAAAGTTTTGAAATTAGTGTCTCTAGAATAGCATTTCCTGAACTTTCAGCACGTTCTTCATTACGTATTTTTAGGAAGTAGCACCTCTCAAATATTAAAAAAAATTGGACCAAAAAGGGGGGCACTGGCCCCTGGTGCTCCCCCCTAGATCCGCTACTGCTATTAGAAAATCCTGGTTTTCTATGTAAATGCCAAGTACCTTAGTGCTTCTCACCTTTTCCCCATTACTGTCCCATAATATTCTCAATTTTTCCATCTTCAACTATAGGCAGTTGTCTGTGGTGTCTGTAATGAAGTGAAACGAAATTGTTCTTAAGCTCAATTTTTATTATTTTTTATTCACCCAAGTTAATCTCGTCCTACTCAATATATTGTAGCAGTTTTCTTCTTCTTTCTTCTTTTCACATTATATTCTCCTGGCCCGCCTAGATTACCTTGAGCTAGCTGCGGCACCAGGAACATGTAAATTATATAATATTAAAAAAATATCAATTATAAAGCCTTGAATCTTGAATCTTTGCTTATGCAAGATGGCCGCCATAACTTCATCAAGTTTGTTGTCCCACATTCGCCTTTTTTGTTACCACAGAATGCAAGTACAAACCAAGGGACAGTGCATCCGAGTGGCCAACTTCCGGTTAGGCAAAACCAGACTTCAACCTATCAGTTGCCCAGTGCTCCGTTCCTGCAGAATCAAGCAGCAAATGCATATGCGTCTGATATTCAGGCACTTGGAGATCTTCTTGCTTCTCAGGGTTACCAATTGGCTTATGAGAACAGTTCAGGAAACCTGAAACATAATGTGAGCAGTTCTACTACTCCTGCAGGTGTGAGAACCAACAACATAATACATGTACCAGTAAATGCACTGCAACAGGGATCCCAATTACAACACTTGCAGAACTCTACTGTTCCAAATGTGCAGGATGACAATTTGAGTTATCAGCAGGTCACAGCTAATCCATCCGTAAGAGTCTTGCCTGATGCTAATACATGTAGAAACACAAGACAGCATCAAGATAATGGATTCTTAACAGCAACTAATACCAATACAATGCAGGGTCAAATAAAGCAAGGATCGTTCCAATTTCCTTCTATTGGAGTACCAGCTTCCAGTAATCAAAATTCGCCAGCAAGCAACACTAGAATTCATCAGCAAAATATAAGTAACAGCTTGATGGCGAACCAACAGGCACTGTCTTCTAGCAGTAACGTTTTCTTCAGAGGAAGCAACGGTCAGCAACAAATACAAGGAGATCCCCGGCAACATATATTCATCAATACAAATGCAAGGGAAGTCCCTGTAAGTAGTCAAAGGCAGGACTTTGTTCCTGTTAGGAGATCTGTCTCAACAGATCTGAGTACTCAGGATTTAAGTACTCCGGCTGGTTCTCCGCACTGCCAGCAACAACTTGACACAACTAGTGCTGGAGTTAGACAAAATAGCAGTAAAATGGTCGCCACACAAGTTCAACAACCACAGCAGCTAATTGTTAATAACACATTCCATAAATCTCCAGAAAGTGTGTTTATTGGTGCTTTGTCACTTTGCGAGACACCCTTATCACCTCGGGTACAAGACCAACAACTTATGCAACCCATGCAGGCAGCAGGTAACTCTATTCCAGCCCAGCAGCAAAATAGACAACGTGTTGTGTACCAGACCAGTGACACGACGAATCCAGGAGTGCTTATTGACGTGAATCCAGGAGTTTTGATTAGTGTTAGGCCAACACAGGCGGAACTGGACGTGTTACCAAGAGTGGCTAGTGTTGTCAGCTTGGCGCCAAGGGAGACATTGACGTGCAGTACAGTTAGTGGTCATAACAGCAGCTCATCGGATGCTATATTGACACAAGATACCTGTATGGACACCAGCAAAGCAAACTGTATACCCTTACAGCAAAGTCAAACCATTAATGTTTCAACTGAAAGTTGTTGTGTAGATACAAATGAGATACGTACGCCCACTAATTTTAGTGAGACTTCAAATTCAATTCTAAGAGGTCTGTCTGCATCAGTAAAGACCGAGAACAATCTTGTTGTCTCACAAGAGATGGTACCTGGCGGAAACACTTCCACCTCTCCTTTGGAACAGACAGCTCTTAGTACAGCTGGAATTTGTCAGAACTCTGTTAAAGATATAAGTATATCTCCAGATAGAAATGTCCCAGTGACTGTGAAGACTGAACCTGGTTCAGATTTGAAAATTTTAGAATCACCAGGCTGTGATAAGTATGAGATTGGTGGTAAGACTGGAACAGCTGAGAGTTCTTCAACGTCATTGGGTGCTACTGCTACTGAACTTCCTCAGATATCTTCTGAATCTACTGAGATATTGACAGAAGGAAATATCCCTGTTAGAGTTAAATCTGAACCGGTTTCAGAATCTGAAGGCGATGTTGACGTCGAAGTTCTGAATGAAGTTGACGTCTCTGTTGGACTTGTCAGGGCAGCTACATCAGAAACTGAAAAAATTAGTGTTAAAACCGAACCTCTCATAGAAACAGTGGACAGAGAAATATCACATGGGAGCACAAATGCTGATTGTAACCAAGAGATTCCTTCGCTACAAGGACTTCCAGCCGAGATCAAGAGAGAATCTGACCTTGCTGTGAGCTGCAGTAACAACTATGACCAAAGGAATCCCCTTGTGGGTGATGTCGATAATAGATTCTCAAGACAAATGAGTATTGAAGCATCACTGAGAGATATAATGTGGAGTACCACCACCGAATCAGAACAGTTGGATATCCAAGATTGCCAAGAAGATAATCCTTCTATTCGTGTGCTAGGTAGCTCTATGAATAACATCTCTAAACAGGACTCGAAGCCTGACTCGTGTATATTGGAACAAACCCTAGAAACCCGACTTTGTCAGCAAGAAGTTACAGAAACTTGCCCTGTTAATGTAAAAAGCGAAGTTGAATCAGAGCTAAATGACCATGTCATTAGTGACTTTGATAATTCCCAAAACGTACAACAGATACCTGTCAAGAAAGAGAACGATGAAAATACAGAATACATGGAAGTAACCAAACAACTAGTTGCAGCTCAGTCAAATCCAAGTGTCAAGAATGAAGCTAGTGATGCTTCTACAAGCTGTAACCAAGATCGGTCTTGTGAACAAATCATTCCAGTTGTGGGTGTGATTGGAAGCAATAAAAACAACGCCGAAATAAACGTGTTTTCAGAGTTATATGCTACTGGACATGGAGTTCGTGTGTTTCCTGTTAAACATGAAAACAACGTAAACAGATCTGAACTACCGTGTGGGATTCCTACAGAAGATGTTGTGGAAATGGAACTCGACCTCTGCAATGAAGAAAGAAGAAAGGATAGCGATGATGTTCAGTGTCCTGAAGTGGAAATTGTTGAAGTCAAGGACGACTCCCCAAACCATGCGCTGATCGTCATAAGTGATGATGATGGTGATGATGATGATGATGATGATGATGACTATCATCGTCGTGTCAGTGATGACAATCATGATGATGGGGAAGACGATGATTCTAAGGATAATGCACCTGTACAACGCTATAATTTGCTTGATTATCTTCCTGCAAAGAAGTTAAGCACATTGGCAAATGAGTCTGAGTATTCTCATGACGTGCTTGAGAGTGACACAAATGAAGAGGATCCAGATGATTGTTATACACAAAGTACAGACGTCTCCTATGGTGGTGGCTGCAACAAAAGCGCAAGAATGGAACGAAAGAGGCAAGCAAAGGTATGTGAATATAATGTTATCTGTAGAGGTATTGAGGGATAATGGGTTTACTCTTTTTCGCTTCTCTCAGATGTTTAATGTTACATAAACAGTAACTGGTGAGAGCAGTCTCCGATTTGATTGTAACTTCTGTAGTCCCTGATTACATGATAAATGAAGATGGCGTCAGACTAGCCTGCCAGTTGTTTACTCAAAGAAACAGAACAGCTTATTCGCAACTGCAAATGCAAATGCAAATGAAATGCAATGTCTATCGCAACTGGTGGATTTGAGGATCCAGACCTGCTCAGGCTATGAAAGTTGCTGGTTTTTGTATATTCAAAAGGCAAAAGGCTGTGGCGGCCATGTTGGTGTACAAAACAAAAGAACTAATTACAACTCTATTGTTATTGTAAACCAACATGGCGGCTATAACATCACCTACAAACCAAGAATTAGTAAACCCCTTCCAAACGACCTAACACTTATAAGCCACACCTCGTTTCATTACCCAATCCTGCATTTTCAAGAATAACATTGTCATCAAAACCAGACATGTCACCTGTGTACTCGTGTAGTTTCGTTACAGGAGGCAGTGTGCCCCAATCAGCTTGTTTCTTGACAAAGGAATGAGAGCTTCAGCCTAGTTTGTCTCTGCGCGGATCTGAGTGTAGCCTGCTACGCCTGGATTCAATGCCACGTTAGGCCCATGTTTATACGTAAGGCCAAATAAAATAAATTCGCGGTTCTTCATCAGAACTTTTCTAAAAAGTAAATGAGGCCTGCGGGTTGTTTTTAAGGAGAGTTACCAGTTACAGTAACAAGCATGTAGGAGAGCAAATACCTTTGCAAACTTAAAAACAACAACTCTTTATTTATAAATCACAAGAATTACACCATGATTTTATATATAAACCAAAATTCCAATCTGTCATCAGGACGAGAGTCTGAAAATTGAAATTTTCTCTTAGTTTTTTGTTTTTTAAAAAAATAGAAAATAATTGATGCGGCGGCTTTTTCCCAATGCCGGCACTGATGAGAAAGAGGGATTTTTTTTATTTGGCCTTAACTTTACTAATTTCGTTTCCACTGAAACAGGTTGAGTCACAGCGACAGATATCGTCTGCGCGTGGACCTCATGGACACCAAAGGCAACACGCGTTACGCCGAGTACAATTACTTCGCAGTGAGCAGTGAAAATACAAAGTACCAACTGAGCCTTGGCACATACTCTGGTAAATAGATCCATCCATCCATCCATCCATCTATCCATCTAACATTTTAGCATGATGAATGCGCAGTTTTACATAAATACATACACACACACACACACACACACACACACATGCACACACATACATCCCTTTTCTATTTTCATGCTTTGAAAGTTTCAAAGCCAAATACGTGGTTTTCTGGGCCTAACGTCAATATTTACAACGATAATTTCATCACAAATGGCAGTTTCAGAGAGATTTATTGCCGTTTCAGTGGCCTCATTTTCAGAATTTTAATTTCTCGGGGAACATGTCCCGAGAACGTGCTCCGTATATAACCAGCAATTGCAATTAGCAAGTAAATGAAACGCTGCCAGCGAACACTTGCGGTGTTCAACAACTGTATAACAATAAGCTACAGTGTATAATCTGCAGTGTATAATCTGAAGTGTATAATTTGCAGTGTATAATCTGCAGTGTATAATCTGCAGTGTATAATCTGCAGTGTATAATCTGCAGTGTATAATCTGCAGTGTATCATCTGCAGTGTATAATCTGCAGTGTATAATCTGCAGTGTATCATCTGCAGTGTATAATCTGCTGTGTATAATCTGCAGTGTATAATCTGTAGTGTATAATCTGATGTGTATAATCTGTAGTGTATAATCTGCAGTGTATTAGCTACAGTGTACTCTGCAGTGCTGGCAGGCGTAGCAAATGCCAATATTCGTCAGATATATATATAACGATCTGATATTGGTCTAACTTCTGCCAGCAAGGCTCTGTCTAGGTTTTTTTTTTTTGGGGGGGGGAGGGGGAGGGAGAGCTAAATTATTATCACGTTTTTATCGGACTTGTGGCGGGGAGGAAGGCACAGTCGAAAATTAGTCCTCGAACTCGCAAAGGAGCGCTGTGACCAACAAAACATCAAAGATTCCGATTGTCTAGCTTGTCCTGCCGCGAGGTAGGACAATCGAGGGTAAACATTCGGAAAATTACATCATGTTTAGACAAGATGCCTTCAACAATCTTGTCCGAGACATTTCAAATGTTTGTCTCCATTGCGATTGGGGGCTAAGTGGAGCTTGTATACTAGTATCTAAAAAATCTAATTTGTAAAAATTATGGATATAACAACTGAAAGTTGTAGGATCGAGATGTTTCGCGCAATCTTCCAAGCATGGTATATGGAATAAAGGTTAGGTTAGCATATACCCAACCAGTGAATAGTGTTTTTCGCGCGCTGTGTTTGGTTCACTAATCAATGAATATTCTGCATATTCACTGATTAGCGATCGTGAGCGCGCGTGGCAGCTTTACTTTGGACGAAAACTAGTTTTATCCGATTAAAATTGATATTTTTTAGAGCCTGTTTCTCACTGATTCACTGATTGGGTATATGCTAATCTAATTATTCACCTCAGTGTCGGTGAAAGCCCAGGATATTCACCTCCATTTCAGTGAATAATTACTAGATATTATATGGCCGCGCGGAGATACAATTTTTATCTTCGAGTGTTGAAAATATCCTCACGAGAAGATAAAATTCGTATCTCCAAGCGGCCATGTAATATTCTGTTTATTATTCATTAAGCCATAAATATCGGAAATTGTCGGAAAATCTTCGGAAATCTTGGGTAAAATATTCGGAAATCTTCGGTAATTTTTGGAATATTTTAGGAAACGGTCGAAAATCCTCGGAAAGTAATTTTTGACATATTTGGAAATTTTTCAAAAAATTCCGAAAATCTTTGGAAAATGTTCGGAAATTATTCGGATATCTTCGAAAATGTTCGGAGACAATCGGAAGTTAGATGTCCAATGCCGCACTAGTGCGATTTTTGAAATAACAATTTTATTTCACGGATAAATCCTGGTAATTTATGGCTCAGTGAATAATGAAAGACATAAGTATAAACTGCATGCATTGACTAATGCCATTGGTGCAAATTATTGCATATTTTTGGGCAATTGAAGCTGCTTGAATGTGATACAAAACGCCGGCCGTTAGAATTGCAATGCGGCACTTGGGGAGAGGGTATTGTAGCATTACAAAACCAGGTCGGGTGGGTGGGGATCCTTGTGACATCTGTGTATCAAATTGGCGCACCTCATCGAGGTGCGCCAAGACCAACAGATGACCAGGCCAACTTCAAATACTCCTCATCCTCCTCCATTAGCCCCCTCCCCTTTCCTGTCGTCCTCCTCCATTAGTCCCGAATATCCGCCACCCCTTACCTGTTCTCCTCTTCCTTATATTTATTCTGCAATATTCCCTTCCCCTTCCCTCTCCTAATCCTACATTATTCCCCATTATTCCCTTTCCTGTCCTCCTTCTCCTCCAGTAGTCGCCATTATCCCCCTCCCCTTCCCTTGCTACTCCTCCTTCATTAGTTCGCAATATCCCCCTCCCCTTGCCTGTCCTCCTCCTCCATTAGTCCCCAATATCCCCCAGCCCTTGCCTGTTCTCCTCCTTATATTTATTCTGCAATATTCCCTTCACCTTCCCTCTCCTAATCCTCCATTATTCCCCATTGTCCTCCCAAGTATTTTCCTATAGATCCTTTCCCACCTCCTCCTCCTTTTCTAATCCCCACTACACCCATTTCCTATCCCGTTTCTCCTCCTATTTTAGTTTCAAATACGATTATTCACCTTCTAAGTCTTTTGCCATAATCCGTAATACAACTCTCTCATTCCATTTTATTCTCCAATAGACTCTTTCAACTTCCATGTTTTATGTTGTGCCATCACTCCTTCCCATTCCTACAAGTTCTGCTGTATTACCTCCTCCTCGTCTTCTTCCTGTTGTCCCTCCTCCTCCTTCTATGCTACATGACGAAACATCATTAGCATTGGCATTAGGTGAGGTTCTCTCCGTTTCTCCTCATCGTGTACGTATATACTTCATGTTGCCCTCTCCTTCCTCCTTCTCCTTCATTTCAATATCTACCACTTCCTGTTTGATTCCCTAATTTTTTCTCCTCCTCGTCGTCCTTGTTCTCCTATATCTTAATGAGTGAGTCAATGTACCCTAGATAATAATTAGTGTCTGCAATAGAATTTTGTACAAATCAACTGTGTACATATGAACACTTCGATAGAACGCGATCTCCAAGAATCTCTCTTTCCTCCAAACCAACTGAAGTATAGAGAATCTTAGGCGTCATCTTTACCTTATTACACGTGCAGGATCCCCACTTCAAACACTTCGTATTTTGTTCGGCTCGGTTTTTGAACTCCGGATGTTGTGGGTGGCTTTATCCATCTTTTCTTTGGTTTCACGAGATCGCGTTTTAGCTGCTCTTAGCACAACTTCAAAATAGCCGATGTAGTGTACGTTTGATTTGCTGGCGATAAATTGTTATATACCGGTAAAAATCATGATACTGCCAAGAACTAACAGACAATAATGGCTGTAAGGCGTAGGTATATGCGTTACTAAAGAACTATAAAGAGTAGGTATACGTGCTTCTATAAGGAATAATCAACAAATATCAACAATGGCCACGGCCAGCTACTTAGAAGTTGGACAATGGTGCAATTGTGAAATTCTGAAGTGTGGTATGTCTGGCAGGAGATAGATTATAAGGAATAGTATAAATTAATTAATTATATACATGTATATATTAAAATTAATAATATTAAATTAATAATATTAATGATATCTCGAAGGAAGAAGTCTTCTCAAAATATTGATTTTCTTTTTCTTCAGATTTGTTCTTGAAGTTTCCTAAAACAAAGGAAATAAACAAATTATTTGCGTGTTGCAGGTTAGCATACAAACTCAACAGACAAAATATTCTTTGATAATTGATCCCCCCCTCCAACAAAGAATTAGGTCTGACACCAAATACCATCCAAATACTGTCATTGTAGCGGATGAAAGTTATCCCCTCTAATAAGAATGCCCAGAATGAAAGGGAACTCTTTGAAATTATTTTAGAGTATGCCTTGTGAAGAAACTTCCAATAAATTGACTTAGGGAACATTTGAGATTATGCGACCATCTTGTGGGAAGGCCTAGCGACAACCCACTGACGTCATAATCCAAAATGGCGGGCCCGTGAGTGCCAAAGGCCATAAACAGGGGACACGTATTTGGTCTGGTCTCGTTTATGTCTCCACAGCATGCAGCATAGTTGAGTATAACAAATTCTTTCATTTTGGCCGGAAAATGTATTCCTTTCAGGACTCCTTTAACTCTTGAATCTAATATTTGGATAATACAAGTACAGATTTAAGGACCGTGTCAATTGTTCTGTTGCGAAATTGATATATACCTCGTTAAGTACAATACACTGAATTATACCTTGGGCCTATTAATCTCAGTTTCCTTAGCAGCAGGTTGTGGATCAAGTGTGTGGATCTTAGTTTGTTGTCCAAGGGCACTTCTCTGGCTAGCAGCATGTGTAGCACATATTTTCCCCAATAATCTCAGCTGACTCTCTCTTTGTACTAACTCCGCCTTGATCTCACGTATATCTCTCTGGCAATGCTCGTTCTCTTCCTTGTAATGTGCTGCTTGGATTTCTGTCCTTTGTTGCTTTCTCGTCATTCTCTCCAGCTGGAATGCTGCTAAGTTTGCTTCTGTCGAGAGGTTGGCAATTCTGGCAAGATATTGTTGTATCAGAGTGTTGCCATTCTCTTTCTCCGTCTCAGCTATTTCCAACTGGTGCTGGGTTTCCACGAATTGTTTATCCTGAACCTGACAAGCAATGATCATTAAAAGGTCTATATTGATAATTTTGCAATTCTCCTTTATCCTCTAAAAGTGTCCTACTTAACTGTTTTCCTTTTGTAGGTACATATGCAGGTACATATGTACATATGTTCTTTTGACAAAATCTTCTAATTTTAACCCTATTCAGTGCGTGGGTGCAGAAAGTACCCGCGCCGATTTCAACTGTACATATCTTTTACAGTATTGAAGCACTCGTGTCCAATTTTCCAAAAAATCATCAGGGAACAGTATGAGGTACACAAGACACTGCCACAGGTAAGAACTTTCGTTCTTGAAGCGAAGGCGGACTGCGAAGCTTTCCACCAGCTGCAACATGGTATTTGACTTATTGCCGGGCCAGACTGATGAGCAATAGAATAACTTAGTAAAGACAATAGAGTTAATCATTATCAGCAAGGTTGATTGTCTACCAAGTGGCGGATCCTGTTAATCATACACAGTTTGCCCATCAGATGAATTAGCATATGAGCTAGTATGAACATTAAAGGAAAATGCACGCCGAGGTTAGCTTTTGACAGAGTTTACAACTGTGTGTTCCTTACTGAGAAACGTGAAAAGTGGCATACTGATACGCCTGAGCATTTGGGCACATCCGAATACGCAAAACTTTGTTTTGTCAGGGTTTATTAGTAGATCATTTGCACAGCACCAAACGAAACTATCGAAAAGCGCTATTTAAAGCATTTTAATCAAGAGCTATTTGTGAAAAACCTTGAATATGTACCTTGGGGAAATATTCAAGATGCAAATCCTAATAAGAGATGGGAAAATTGAAAGCATTATTTCTTGGGATTGTTGACAAACACGCCCCACTAAAAAGAAGCAGATTGCGTAACGAACGATCTCCCTGGTTAAGAAGAGAAATTATAAGTTTAATGCGAGGAAGAGAGATTCATTAAAGCGCAAAGCTATGAACACAAACAAGCCTAACAATTGGAATGAATATAAGAATGCACGTAATTCCACAAAAAATACCATTAAACAGAGCAAAAGCTAGTTATTAGAAAGAGGCAATAAATGACGTTTGTAGTAGAAAGGCCAAAGCACTTTTATGAAAACTTTGGAAGTAGTTCAGCACAAAATAACAAACGGTGCTCTTATTTCAGAGGACTTCAATGAACATTTCTCCAAAATAGGCTGCACAATTAAGGATGGGATAGGAACAAGTGACACTTCGAAATCATTTATTGACTATTTGCCAACTACAGATACAGCATTTACTATAAAACCTACGCAACAGAGTACGACATTGAAACTGCTGCTCAAACTCTCTGATAGAAAAGCCACCGGCCTGGATAGCATTTCAGGTCAACTAATTAAGACAATTATAGTAACTTCCATCACCGATATCTTCAACTGTTCCATTTTAACAAGAATTTTTCTTAACGAATGGAAGTTAGCTCGTGTGAGTCCAGTATTCCAAAATGGTAGTCGCACTGATGTTACGTTATAAAGTCCTAGCAAAACTCTAAACTAAGACTAACCTCAATTTTTCTATTTAGGTCTTGGATGATGTTCTCTTTTTCTTGAAGCCTTTCCTGAAAAGCATCAAGGTCTAGGTTTTTGAGCGCCATGTCCCAGTTGGTTTCCCCATATAATGTTTTAACATTTTCCAGTTCCAACTTTAGTCGCTCCAACTGTGACTGTAGCGGCCTAAGTTTCCCCCTTTCAGCCTCCAACTGCTTCTTTAGCTTTCTATTTTTGTTTTGTAGTTTCTTACTAGTGTCTGTCTCCGCCTTCAACGGATTTTGGATTACCATGACATGTGTTTCGTGGTCCTACAAAAAATTGGATATTATTATTATTATTTTTATTATTATTATTATTATTATTATTATTATTAGCTATCTGTTTTTACCTGAGACGTGCCCTTGAGAATTGACGTCTTGGAAACATTCCAACAAGTTTAACTCGTTTTCGCGGGCCTAAATTACGACTCCAGTGGACATGGATCTGCCACTGATTGAACCACATGTTGTCGAGCTGTGACAATGATGTTCACCACACAGAGGTTGAGTAACAACTTGTAGATGTACATGTAGTGCCACTGGCCTTTCTACATTGATACTAGAACTTAAAGTTGTTTAAATTAAAAAACTCGTGGTGTTGTGTACCTCGGGCATCTCTGCTACACCCAACACTTCATATTTCCTGTGCATGTCTACCTCGTAACCATCATCATCATCACCTCTGTGACCTTTGCGCCCTGAGGGAAGAAGGAAATGTGAAACTAGTAACATACAATATGTACTAAGTCAAAACAAGTCAAAACACACATATCTGAGAGTAGGGGTGGACGTTGCATCATCTCCTGAAGCAAAAACACAATATTTTGGTTTCTATTCTTGTTGTGAATATACTCCTAAACTAAACAGCAAATCTAACCAAAAGCAAGATATGCCCCCTCTGATCAAATTTTAACAGGTGGTAAAAATGAGGAGTGGGGGTGGGCGTGGGGGTGATGCAATACACTGACATCACTATAAGAAAGTAGATTTGTACATGTACATGTATCTTTGGTTGTGTTTTATCTAGTCCCTAATATACCACACCAATGCCACATGCCAATGCCAATGCCACATACCACATTTACTCAAGTAAGCACTGCGACATTAAATGTCCCAACTGTTTGATGTACAAAGATAAATATGAAAGTTAACCCAATCACTACCCTGTGCTTAGTTGATAGAGGTATAATATTATTGTTAGACAGTGTTAAAATTAGGATTCATATGAGAGTTTAGGAGTGAGGTCAGGAGAAAATATTAACTGGGGCAGTAAAAAATTTATTTGCCCGTTCGAGCACTGAAGGTGCGAGCGAATTCTAGGGGGTCCGGGGGCATGCTCTCCCGGAAATTGTTTTGAAATTTTCATCCCTAGAATCGCTGAA